>CM036245.1:15113478-15345978 GCA_020698575.1 Bostrychus sinensis
TAGGCTTTCTTCTCTTAAACTTCAAGAAAACCATTACCTTTTTTTTTTTTTTTTTTTTGTTTTTTTTAGAAATTGACCTCAATAGCAGAACAGAACACACAATAGACAGTCCCCTTAGAATTAAAAGATCAAAATAACCATAAATCAGCAATGTCACACGTGTTATCCAGGTCAGAGGCAAAAGAAACTAGAGCTCTAAGAGTTATTAGCATAACAGCTATCAAAACTTTATTGTAAATCATTTTCTTTTGGAGGTCACTATACAGAAGACACAGATGTCATGGTGGGATTTGTCTGGGTCTTTAGTAAAACATCTTTTTACCTTATCATAGTTTATATGCAAGCCAAATTTTGGAGCAGTTTTTGGGGATACTCTGACCTAGTTGTCGAGCCATCATAATTTGGCCTTGGTCAAACAGTGCTCAGACCCTTACGTTACTGCTTCTAACACGTCAACTTTGAAGACAAAATGCTCACTTGTTGCCTATTTATCTTTCCCACTAACATATGAAGAGATAATCTGTTATTAACTTTAGCTGTCAGTGGTCATAATGTTGTCTTATCAATGCACATGTTTAATTTGTCTTTTTAAGATGTCTTTCTATTTTCTTCCACTCCTTGTTAGAGAATTTTTTTTGTAAATTCAGAGGTCACTTGTTGGGTTTTTAATCCTCAGATAGTGAAGCTGGCCTTGCACACTGCTCTTCTTCTGCCTGACTGACTTGTAACATAGATTAGAGATTTGTTCTGCCTGATATAGTTTGTGAATAACACTGAAAATGTGAGCAGAATAAGAAGTTGTTGGAAGCTTCCTTGCTTCAATGAGGCATGTTTCTGTGTAGATTAAATGCAGCTGATTGAGGTTCATGGTAAATGCTAAAACTGTTGTAGAGCTGTGCCAAAGAACTGATGGGCAGTGTCGTCGTGTTCATTTATGCGGATTTATCAAAAATAAAAAGCTGACTCCAATCAGTTGTCTTTGAGTATTTATTTCGCAGAAAACTATACAAGATCTTGGGTTGAATCTGTCCCTACGGCCTACGTCTAATCAGGTCTTATGTTGGGTAGTTCAACTGCTGACTTTCCCTAGCAGACAATATTTATACAAGGGTTGTACCCCCACCCACATATTCAGTTTATTCCCATATATGGGCAATAGTCCAGGACCTGGCCCAGCAGTGTATACAGAAGTGCATGCTGTAAAGGAGGGGTTCCTGTTTAACTCAATGTGTCTCGACTGATCACCAGACAGATGTCCCCAAAGTTCATGCCCTAGCTAGGTTTCACTTCTTGTTTATTGCACACTCTAATATTTAAGACATAAGTCACACGATAAATGAAAAACATTCTCAACAGCAGCTAGAAATGATTTAACACAAGGTCATCTAAAAAATGGACAATTCTAGGTATCACAAATAGCAGAAGAATTTATTAATGAAAGCATTTATAAAGTGATATTTTATTAGTTATACAGTGAAAGCATAGCTACCATTGGTGGACACTAAATTAAGTTGTTTAGAGTCAAATGCATTCAGGATTTGTTGAGATTGTAGATGAGAAAGAAATCTAGTGGCATTCTTTCCTACATCTCCCTAATCTCAGCTGTCCTGTGGCTGCTCTGTTGCTCAAAGGGTGGAGTAACAGGGGATGGTCAGATTTCTTTATCAATTGTATCATATTTACACAGTTTACCAGTCATTTCAAACCTTTTTTAAAAATGTTCTTCTAATGAATTATATATTGATCTACCGTACTTGATAACTTGATCATGGTTTGTGTTGCCTTGACACATTTCATACTCTAACGAAGAATTTCAAATGATATTTCAATAGGAATCACGACCCACAACCCACAAAAATATCCTTTTATATACATTTTCCTTGTGTATAAAGAGCGGGTATCTTTTTTGTATAAACATGATCATTTCTCTGCCTCTGGAATGACCCAATCTCCATAATGTTCAGATAATGCTGTGTGCATCCTTTTATTTCCTTGTTGTTGTATCTCCAACTGTGAGTTCAGCAGGGGATCACGACACAGGGGAGGCTGACTTTGATATTTAACTGTTCAAGCAAACAACTCTGAACAGTGGTGAAGACCAAAATCGCTGGTGCAGGTCCGTTAAGAAAAAAACTAAATCTGAGAAGTGATGGGTCACATGTGGCCAGGCTAAAAATGCAGTAAAGGCAAAGAAGGTCTTGTTTAACCAATTTACTGAAGAAAGACTGAAAGCATTAAGGCTAATTCTTTGGAAATACTTTTTTTTATATTTTTTGGTATCTTCAATGCACTTTCGATATGTGGTGCTAAGATATAGTCTGTTTATTTTGTTATATTAATTTATTACATTTCTTTTTTAATAAAAAGCCCATGAGGAATCTCTCCAAAATCTGCATTTTAACAAAGTTATTAATCTACTCAGTGCTTCCTATTGGAATTTTTTTCACAACGCTCTTTGAAACAGGTTTTAGAGCCAAATATACAAATTTTACGTACCCAACTTTTTGTATTTGTTCATTGCAGAAACACTTGCAGCAACTTGTTAAAAGGCAGTCATTTATCACATTGTTTTTAGCAGATGATGCTCCACGGGGATCTCCTAAGTCAAAGCCGTGTTATTGTAAAAACAATGTTGTTACCTATTCATGTTCATTGTTTCATTTCAGTTTAGTTGTAAATGGGAGCCGAGTGGGGAAAGCAGCAGGTTGTTCACATTTCCTACAGTGAAAGAAGCTGTTGTTGATAACTTCCAAAATACATCTTTGCACTGGCGGCCTGTGTGCTAAATAATGATGCAATAACAGGAGTACAGGGCACTCTTAAAGGAGACTTGTTGGTCAGAGGGGAGCGTATGTGCAGTCCACAATGTGATGTATGGTGTGTTGCCTCATAGTAGCTGTATGTGTTAATGACCATTGCAAATTTCCCCAGTGCTCTCTTCCTTTTCTTTGTAATACACAATACTTTGAGAGTTTGAGAGTTTACTTGGAGAGTGTGTGCAGCAGTAATGGTTTTCATTGGCCATTTCTTGTTGGAATAGAAAATGGACGCTCTACAATGTACACTTACAGTTTATTTATTTCATCTGATAGGAGACAGAAATGTGTGTGGATGGTTGTCTGCCATTGTGTGTCCTTTTAAAGTTAGCCTCACACAAAATACAGGCCACATGATGTGTTGATACCTTGGTTATACAAAAGACTGCACAGGCCCCAAATGGATGAATTTTCAAGAAAACCTTGAAACTTGCATAAAAGCACTGCTAGTCAGTTTCTTTAAAGGGACTAGCTTTTGAACATCTTGTTCTTAGCTCAACATGCCCTCACATCTACCTGCAGTACATACCTTGAAGAGTCACTTCAAACATCAGAGGGATGTGTTCAGCTCTCTTCAGTCTGGTTCAGGGCAGACATGTAAATATATGCAAGTCACTTTCTGACATCTGCAATAGAGAGAGTGTACTTGAGGACCCTCTTACGGATTATTCAACATTACTGCAAAACACATCATATGCCCTAATGCCCCTTAACATTTTTTAAAGACCAAAAGTCAGGCAATACTTTTAAAACCATGCACACCAATAGTTTTCTTTGTAGTTGTATTGTTTTTTTCTTGTTGCCATCACTTTTGCTTCCTAATGTAATAGAATGAGACAGAGGCTTTACCATTAGATTAGACGTCCACTGATTGCTCCATAATTAGACAGTGATGAACTGCTCGACATTTATTTCCTGGCCGTGTTTGCTGTAACTGGGTGTTCCAGGAGGACTTCAGTACTTTTTGCTATGACAGACCATTTGTCTGTCCAGTGTGTCCAATGAGTACATTCAGATTGAGTTTCTGTCTTGGCAATTATGATTTTGATCTTTATTGTCACAAAAAATGTAACCTGTTTCTACTTTACCTATATAGCCTGCATGCAAATGGTGCTTGACTCAAGTTTCATTATTATTACCAGGCAGCAAAAGTTGGTTAGATGAGCTGCTTTAAGTGTAAATGGTCACATTTTTATATAGCGCTTTTCCACCTTCATGGGCACTCAAAGCGCTTTACATCAAGGAACCCTTCACCCATTCACACTCACATTCATACACCAGTGTGCGCAGACACCGGAGGCAAGGTGGGTTAAGTGTCTTGCCCAAGGACACAATGACAGTATGCAACGGTGAGAGAGGGGTTTGAACCACCAACCTTCTGGTTATTGGACAAGCGGCTCTACCAACTGAGCTACTGCCGCCCCAGTGTCATCTAGTTTAACATAGGGCAAAATGTCTATTAAAGAGCAAATCTTGTCCTGATGCCTTTCTGTTTATTCCTTTTTTAGCAGTCCAAACAAAGTCACACACAGATCCTCACACCTGTGTCCACGTGAAAGGCCCTGTCTGAAGGTTGTCACTACAGATGTGTTTTACAAAACAAGACACAACAGGCAACACAGGCAGAAAATAAAGGACAGCTTATCTACTTCAGCAGGCGCCCTGAACAAATACGACGTGATAACTTTATGACCTGGACAGCAGCAGCACACACTAACCCACCACATACACACAAACTGCTGCTGGACACTGTGATTGAAAGTCTTGGCACTAAAGACAAGACACTTAAAATGGAAAAAGCAGTTGATGTTTGAACTGTGGTCATAGTTGTTTACAAGCATTACTAAGGGAGATGGATGCGGGAAGATGAAGGCAGACTTAATTCATAGTTTTCCCAGTGATGTCACGCTTGAAGGGCAATGCTTCTTTGGAGAGCAAGGTTTAACGTTAGTCCACTGAATGTCAGCAGCTGCCACTGTTTACTGGGGATTGGACGGTTCCTTAAAAAAATCGTGCCTAAGCGTGCAGTACAGCAGACAGGTTTGAAAGCGGAAATTTCTTAATGACTGGGGAGAGTCTACGGGAGTCATGTGATGTGTATCTGGTTGTTTGTACAGGTTTGTAAACAGTCACTTGGAATGAGACTCAGGTGATCCTTACTTTTGCACAGTGAACTCTGAATGTTTCCTCTTTATTCTTAAAGTGTTTTAGCCTCATTTCTATCTCCCTTTACATAAACAGATTTTTCTGTAAAACAGTAAAATTGACATAATTCTTAGTATCTTATTTGCAGTAGCTAATTAAATGTCCAGAGCTTTAATTAGATATAATATACCCCCCCCACACACACACACACACACACACACACACAAATTAAATTAAAAAAGTTACCTCTTTAATTATCTTCAAAATGTGGAAAAAAAAAAAAAAAAACATAAAATTGAAATAAATTTAAAATTATGGGGCAAAACCGTCTACCGAACCAGACTGTAAATTTTGTGAATCGTCCCATCCCTACTGTTTACTCAAGTTAGCAAAAACAGCAGTCAGTTGTTATGCCATCGAATGCACTTACCAACATGGATTTGTGTCATTAAACCTCTCTGTGGAGGAGCAGTGTCAGCTGTTAAAATACACACGTACCCTATTTGCAGTGAACATTTAAATAAAACTGCCTTGTTAACCTA
The DNA here is from genome assembly GCA_020698575.1 of Bostrychus sinensis. Taxonomy (NCBI): domain Eukaryota; kingdom Metazoa; phylum Chordata; class Actinopteri; order Gobiiformes; family Eleotridae; genus Bostrychus; species Bostrychus sinensis. The sequence continues at coordinate 15,118,982 of CM036245.1, forward strand.
ATGGTAGTTTGTGTCTGTAATAGTACTCACGTTTGCTTTTATGACAAAAAAAAAAAAAAACATGCACTTCCCATATGCTGGGTTGATGACCCTACCCGAACTGAAAACACTTTTATAAGGATCACATGTAAGCCTATATACCACTGAACTCTAGCTCTGACGACGACCTGGCTGTTGTCTGCAGCTAAAACAGGGCAGTGGGTGCTTCATACGGATCATGGATCCTCAATATTTTTTATTTTCTATTTATACCATATATATATATATATATATATATATATATACCGCTGTGGCAGTGTACTGTCACCATTTTTGCATTTTACGCAATTCCGTGCAGAAAGTTATCATCTTCAAGTAACAGAGCAGCGGCACCTAATCCACACAAAACAATGTCCAAACTGGCCATTATCACGCTTCTGTAATGTTCAAACAAGCTGAGAACAGTGGCAGACCAAGGCGCACTACATGCATATGTACTCCGCAAACATTGTGTCACTTCCGTTTATCTAATCAATTTATCTAATCAATTCCGTTTATGTAATCAATATATATTATAAATGTTTTGTGTTTGTTTCTTCTTATTTTGTTTGGCATTACGTTGCAGAATACTGTATGTGTTCACAGCGCCATAGAGCTGCTTTTCCACCAGTGCTGTTCGCTGCATGTATCTTTTTGTATAATCTCATAGCCAAACAGAGACGATACAATTTTTACATTTTCTAAACTTATTGGTGACTATGGCTGTTTTATAATGTTGCTATTGTTATATAAAGAACCTCTTATTTTTATTCAGCATGCATGTGTTTTTCTGGTTTGCTTAGATGTTTTGTTCTGTTGTTTGTTCCACTGCTTGAGGTAAAGAAAGTCGAGTCAAAGTGTGAACAGCAGCTTGTTAGAGGAGGTGTAGTGTTTTTGAAGATGAGGCCAGTTCACATCTCCACCACGTTTCACCTGCTGTTTGCTGTGTGTGGTGAACTGAAATAGTTTGTACTCAGCTTCTAGAAACTTTGTGTAGTTAATCAGTCTGAGTGTTGCAGTGGAGTGTGTCCACAGTTCAACTACTTCTACAGTCTGGGCCAGAGTCTGTCTTGTGTTAGACAACACTGCAAATGCCAAGTTGTTCTGACAGCCTCTCGACGTGTAACAATTAAAGATTTCAGCACCCACTTAGGATGTTGCACAGTGGGTGGTCAAATCAATGTTGTCTGGCTCGGTAAAGGTCAAGTGAGTCAAGAAACATAATCTGTGTAGAAAGATGAGAAATGCACCTGCAATGACTGAAGTTTACATGAATTAAAAACACATTAAACCAAAGTAAGCTGTTGGTCTTTTTATTTTATCAAACATATTTGCTGTTTTTTGTTTCTTTTGTAAATTTTTCTCCTGCCTTATCAAAGATGGTGTGGGTTCGAGGATCTCTCTCAGTGGTTACATGTTTTCTCTGAGTATGCCGGTGAATCTAATTTGAATAAACCGTGACAGTGAATGGTTTTCTGTCCCTTTATGACTCAGCCCTGTGTCAGTCCTGTAACTAACTGGCCATTGTCCACTTTGTACAATGCTTAAACCCATAGTTGCTGGGACAGGCTTCAGTCACTCATAACAGCCAACAGAATTAAGTGGATGAAGATGCATGAATAAATGTATGTCCAGATATTTTAATCTATTCACTTTCCTGAAGACATGGTAAAGTCTCCAGTGTTTGAGGGACTCACAAAAGCGACACACATTTTTTCTAAGCTCAGTTTGTGCTATTCTTGTTGGCTGCCTTCAGGTCGCTGACAAAGGGTCGGAGGCCTAAGACGTGACTTGATCCTTTTGAGTTTCCCTAACCAAAAATGTGTTTCGTCATTGGCTATTGAAGTGGTGATGTCGCTCCACATTTGCATAAAGCTTTCTTCAGTTCAGCTCAAGACTGAACTGAACTGTGCTTGAGCTTACATAGGAAATGAATGGTCGCTTCAGTAGCTCATATCGCTTTTGGTGTCCACCCAAATCCTGTCTTCTCAGTCAAGTGCTGTACCAATATTGCAATGTACTTATACCATTCATGCTCGAATCCAGTAGCGTGCAGTGACTTTTTTAAGCAGGCAAGCCGAGGCCTTGACTTCATTAAGTTTTATATGACAACATTTTGATTTAATTTAAATGTAATTAAAAATCACTTAACTGCATTCCCATCAGTGTTTGTGTAGTAGACTATCAAACTATCTCACATTCTTCCTATATAATTACTATTGGTAACGCTGTTTGTATACAAAACAATGTCATATTTTTTTTTTCCACAAAGCTTATCACCTTATCAAAGAATGTGCCCTCAGTTTTTGTTTTAACTTTAATTCATAAGCACTAAAACGAGGATGGATAGATGATGAGTGAGGTTGCAGCCTTACAGATGAGGGAGGCCTGTTCATCAGGACTCACACTGAGATCAACACTAGACTAATGCACTGTTAATGCTGCTTCACTATAATAAAACTACATTGCATTAAATTACACATCATGCCACAAACCTCCATTTAGAAACACTGCCTCGCTGGCACTCACCTTTCTACTCAAGCTGCAAATCCAGTCCATGTTACTTTTTTGAAGAAACGTCCTGTATTTCCTACAGCTGAGTTTATCCAGAATAACCAGTGCGCAGTTCATTCACAGTTCTGTAATATTCACATCCAGTCCCCGGCACAGGCCGCTGGCTCCTCTCTACTCCTCCAGCTCCACTTCTTACAAACATGCCTGACACTTAACGATGTACGTGAGGCTATCGTTTATATGACACACAGTTTTATGCACCAGCATGTACTCATCCGAAACATGAACAGGGTTTAAGCTACATATGACTTATCTGTAGAAACTGATACTGATCTGTTAGACACTTTGGCTAGCTGTGGATACTTGTGGAAAGGTTTATTGTCTAACGCGGCGCATGCGCACTGTGATGTATGGGGATGTAAGCTGCACAGTGCGCTGCTTATCGCCCACTGCTTTCAGCCAGAGATCTCTGTCACTGGGTCTGAGAGTGACCACAGCACGCATGCGCGACTCTCCAAAACAAGCTGCTGGCCCTCTGCTTGACAAGTCCCAGGCAGAAACATTGCACCACGAGTCTGCCTCCACAGAACTGAAAATGACAGAAATGAATGACAGAGAGGCAACCAAGCTTGCCTTGACAGTACCTGGAGTGGCCAGCAGGGCGCAGAAAAAAGTGAGAGTGACTGAAAGGTAATAGACTGATTCTCTATGGAAGTGAACGGCAAAATGAAATGTTTGGAGAGATTGCGATTTAATTTCGTTATAGTTTTAATCCATGTGTTTTTTAGATTTGATTGGTCAAGCACTGCTTGCCTTGCTTGCCCTCACGGCACGCCTGTGCTCGAATCAAATTTAAATCATGAAAACTAATACATCTACATTCTATCAAATTGGTCATAACTTAAAATACCTTTAGTTTCTGCACATACAAAAAAAAATCTGTCAATGTCTTATGTCTGCCATTGTTTGCAGTGGTTCTGCACATTTTTCAATTTAGTTGGTTTATATAACGTGCTTCCAGCAAAGCTGTTTCTATTAGATGAGTAGAACAAAAACTTTTTATTTTCCAGGGCAATTTATTCCACTTTAATTAAAAATATAGACTATTGTTACATAAAGCACCACATAACAAATATAGGAAGAAAACATATGCAGTACAGTTAATTAATGGTTTGTTTGTTGTGTGCATGTATCGACTATGGCCTTGATGTTTCAGATAATAGGACTCAGACTTAAACAGTAGTGATGCAGCCTTATATGTACATGCTCTGAATTTAGAAAAAAACAAAACAAAAACAAAAACATATGCGTTTACAGTCATTAGTGGGAAATAGGTAGAGAGACATACGTCCTCTTGTATAATGAACATCTGCTCCACTTAAACATCTGTGACTGAACCAACAACACGAAGCAGCTTCAGATCGGCAGACAGGAGACAGGGGATTTAACACAGTGCTGTTCAGATTATTTCACAGTGTGAGTAACTAACACACAGTAAAAAAAAAAAAAAAAAAAAAAAAAAAAGTGAAAACTCAAAAACTCTAGGCAACAGGATCCCTCAAGATTTTTGAGTTTTGGGGCCATCTCACAATCTCAAGCTTTCAACAACTAATATTTTTTGTTCACCTAATTTAATGTCTGAAGACTTTAATTTTGAAGTTTTACTCTCTAACATAAGTTTTCTAACTCCTTTTACAGCCAACTTACTATTCATTGTTCAGAAAAAGTATTGATTGATAGTAATAAAAATAAATGGACTCAATTTAACAAAAGAATAGTGCTTTTTCTGAACAATGGATAGTAAGTTGGCTGTATGAGTTTAAAAATATGACAAATTAGCTGCACAAGGAAATCCTGTGCAATGCAAATGCTATGTTGAATAATGATGAGAATATATTATACATTCTATACCGCACTGTAAAAGTGTCTCAAGCCTATTTAGCAACTGGGCGGGGTACACCCTGGAACAGTGGCTAGGCACTGACACAGGAGTACACTGACAGGCCACCATTGTAATAATCTCATTTTGTGTACTCCCTATTTTTAACAGTTTTACATTAATCCACGGCCAATATCCTCATAGAAACATCATTGTGTTTCTGTCACCGAAATGGTGAAGATGGATTATTTCTTCTCCCACAACTCTTTCCTATCATTCTTTTCCTATTTTTGAAGTGGGGTATGCTTTATTACTGGGTACTGGCAATATCGCTCAACTGTGTGAAGAGATCTCTCCCAAGAATTTGATTTAGTGAAGAAAATCCAATTCAAACCAAGTAATAAAACTCATAGGTTTTCATTTGAGCGTGTATCCTTGTTGTGGTCCTTTTCCAGCCAAATACTCATTTAATATGTAATCCTTTTGTGCCAAAGCTGGATTTGTTCCTGTTTGCTGCCCTGCTGTGTCCACTGAAGAGGTCCTTTTGTGGGTGTTTGCCACAAACTATTACCAAGTGTCTTTGAATCCAAGTCCCTGAATAAAGCCATGCTTGGAATGACAAATGTCCTTTTTTTAGGCCTAATACTAGAAATGGTGAAGCAATTTTCCAAGGAGGGATATTTCAAAGTCATCTTTGGCTCCAGGTTTTTAAGTCTGACACTAATTCCTATCAACTGAGGGGAGTAGGAAACTTTAAATTAAATGTAATAACAATAAACAGGAAACGTTTTTCTGTCTGTGTGTGATCTCAAACTGTGTGTGAACTCAAACTGTGCAACAGTCTGGGGGACAAACACAAGCAATGTACAAGTATTCACACATTTAAGTCAATATATAAACAAATCATATTCTCACAGTACAGAGTTGAGGAAGAGCTATAAAGGTCACAAAAGGCTATTATTATTAGTAGTGTGCGTATGTGTTTGGACATGTGTATGCCATTTGTGTACACACTGAAATGCATTTGATGTACTGTATCTGGATGTATTTGATGTTGAATGCTCAGGAAGCAGAAATTATAGCAGTAATTATAATATAATAGTAATATAAAAGGGTGGGAGCAAATGAGTGTTTCCTTCATCCCACTGCTTTTCAAGCTAAAGATATGTAAATGTAAAAGACTATTTATAAATATGGTTTATTATAACTATGCATTACCATTGTTATTGATGGGTGTATTTCATCATCAATTCTTCCCACACTAATCCTATGATAAACAGACATATACTTACTTTTTTACTGCTCATAAACATTGTTACATTGTTATTGTGACTGTTCTGACAAAGTTGTTTCACACAGTACAACTCAGATGTTTTCTGTATGGATTTTTTTCTACTTTAACACATTTTTTAATGTATTTGTGACAGTGTTTGTTATACCACATTAATTCCCCAAAATTAATAAGTATTTATCTTTTATTGACCTTTATGTTCTATATAGATGAATGCTGTAGTTTCTCTGGTCTTACCCCATCTTTCTTATTTATAAACTGACTCTGCAGCTTATCATCCACCAATAAAACAGCCCTGTAATATAAAAGTACTGAAGCAGAAATGAATTATTCTCTGTTAAGAGACTTTCTCTGCTTTAGCCGTGTGTTGACTCTCTTACACACAGACTGAGAGCTTCCCACTGTGCAAAACCACCACCATCCATTGTAATAGTTGAAGCTAAAATGGTTATTGGCAGACAAAACCATAACCTAATAATTTTTAATTCAGAGTTACTCATGTTAAACATCTTCACTGAGGAGCACATTATGCCTCATGTTACTGGGAATATCTCCAGGAGTGCAGTGAATGGGAAAGCTATTAGTGCTGTGTCTTCTTTAATATCCTTCTCCATTGGCTGAGCATTTGTTTCTAACCACTGGTGCTGCTTAGTGGCTTTGTGTCTAATCATGAACTTTGTCTCTCTTTATTTTACAGGTAAGATGACCTTTGCTCTCCCTCTCTGCTCATGTCTGCTCCATGTTGATGGGAAGACCTGTTGCTTTCTGTTTTTCTGTAAGTGTGGAAAATAGAGACAAGTATAGCTCTGCACTGGTTCACAATTATCATGGTTGTGCAATGTTGTAGTGATTTTGTGTTGTCTGTTGTGGTGACATGGCCTTGTATGAATGTATTTCCCTTACAGCTGTGTATATCTACTAGATCAAACCAGATTAGGACACAGTTGTTGGCACTGGTTTTCAAGGCCTTGGTTTGTTTATTTTTGGCAGTGTGAATTTCACCTCTCCTTGTTCCTGCCACATTCAGACCATATTTAGTGAAGCGTAGGAGGAAAATTGTTACTGAGGAGCAAACCTAATAATTTTGTGATTTGTATTTTCAAAGTGTTGCATTGACTCATGCCCATAAATCATTTTATTACAATTAACCCCATTGGTGCTACTGCTTTGCAAATTCCAGATTATTATTATTTAATCTCCAATAAAGAGATAGACAAAAGTGACAAAGGGTGGCTTCCTAAAGACAAAGTGTGTAAGGCCTGGCTAACTCCACTTGGCAGAGATTTATTGCAGCTCTTCAGCAGGTCAGACTCAGAATTGATTTTCTTTTGTCCATTTTCCCACAGGAACAACTATTTGTAACACTAAATCATGTCCTAAAGCAGCACTTGCACTGTTTCTTATAGGCCTCTCTGCCCACAAGCCATTTTCTACAGTTTATACAGATACAACTGTCCAACTGGCAAAATAAGCAATTTTGTGGTCAATAAGTGCAAGAGGGCTGCATTTAGAGAGACAGAGGAAACTATAGAAAGAATACACATTGAGTGCTGAGAAATACAATAGACCACCTTTCTGCATTACTTTAGATGTCCTTACAGGTAAGACAAGGAAGAGAAAAAGACAAACAAAATGGAACATCAGAATCCCAAATCATTGCTGTCACTGTGCAACAAGAAAAATGAAGATACAATACAGTTTTATAATGAGAACGACAGAAGATTTATCAATTAACTATCCTTGAAAGTGGCCTGTCAGTCACCAGATTTAAATCCCAATTAAAATCTTTGGTGGGAGTGAAAAAAAGGCATTTGCAGGAGAGGCAATCAAACATCACTGAGCTAGAGGCTGGACAAACCTAAGTTCGTTCAGAAGCGGCCCTGTTTGGTCCGCTTTAATTGAACTCTAGTTCGTTTGCTCGGAAAGTCCGGTTCATTTGGGAAGGTGTGAATGCGCAATCAAACTCTGATCCAGAGCAAAAAATCAAACTCTGGTCTGCTTGAAAAGGTGGGTCTTGTTTCGGTTGAAGTGAACCCTTGAGCGGTTCGATAGCATATGGCAGGGGTCTGCAACCTTCGGGATCCAAAGAGCCAGTTGTTGCCAAAAATACAACATTTGCATCTGTAAAGAGCTGCAACCAATTTTAATGCACAAAAGTCACCCAACTCATTACTGAAATATAGCATATGGGGGGTCATTAATATTTGAAAACTAACAAAGAACTGTGTTAAATATTGCACTAACAATCTCACTCAGAGAACTAGAGTTACACTCTTTAACTATTTCTTGGTTCTTGTGTGTGGCTCTTCAGTCATCTTTTTATTTCTTTATTGCATAACCAGATGTCAGATGCAAAAGGAGCCACAAGAGCAGGGCTAAAGAGCCACATGTGGCTCTAAAACCATGGGTTGCAGACCCATGGCATATGTGAACGCAAAGCGGACGAAACAGTGATCCAAAACCAGGAAGTGGACCACGCTGGGAGAAATGGCTCGCATTCAGACATGGAGTGAGGCGGAGACATAAGCCCTGAGAAAGATGTGTGACCACTCAAAAAATCAACAAAGTTTTCAAGTTAATTAGTGAAAAATGGAATGGATTTCCCTATACAGTAGAGCAGTGATGCCAAAAGCTTATATTGTGATTAATTTATTCAAATAGTAATAGGCTAAACAAATTTGGCGATGCCCTTGCTCATCATCTGCAGCCTATAATATGGACAACAGGGGTATGCAGTGGTTTGTCTTTCTGCCCTGCTCGGTATAAAAGTAACATTGTCCGTGGTCCACTGCCTTTTCTGCTGCTCAGGGCAAGTCCATTGTTGATATGTAAATCCAAGACATTTGTGAATGTCCAAAAAGAAATCCCAACTCTGCTTGAATCTGATGCCGCTCTTTTGTTTACATCATGTGATGAACGTAGCTACTCTTCACTGACCAACAGAGGAGCAGGGTTTCCTGTTCACTGTTTCACCTTGTCTTCACCTTCAGTAATTCTTGATGCAGCACCCCCACAGGTGAGGGGGGAAATACCTTATTCAAAAGGTGTGGTTTGTTTGCCAAAGTGCAGTGTGAAAGCGAACCATACTGCTAAAAAATACAACAATGTTGCAACTTTAGTCCCCAATCAACCTGAGTCTGTTGGACTATTATCCTTAAATCACCCTAACCTTTACCAACAGTGCAATGACTAAAACACCTCCTGTGTCTGCTTACACCAAGTCAGCGCAGGATATGAAGCTATCTCTGATGACATTCTGTCATTTTTAGCGAGTATATGTTCAAATTTGCCATACTTTTCATCTCTTAAAGTCCAACATATAGTTTCTGATATTGGACCTTTTTCCTTTTAAATGTCAACCCTTCAGTCTTCACAGAGCTCAGTCTCAGCTCCAGGCCTTGCATTTATTTCTGTGGTTTCTTTGGATCAGATGAGACAAAAACAGTGTGACTCTCTCTCTGCAGGGGCTTAAGAGGATTAGAGCAGCACAACTGTCTGCAGCTCAATTACACCTTTAAACCTAAGGAAGAAGAACCTGAGTCCATTTAAATCTTACATGCATGTCGTGCGTTACAAATGAGTGTGGTTTCGGAGAGCTATGCCTAACCTGTAGATACATTTGTACATGGTCTTCCTACAGTTGTTTTCCATTTTTCACGATTTCTCTGTCTCACTTTGTTTTGTCTCTTAAATAAACACTGACTGTTATTTATATGGTAATTCTCCAATGAAACATATGACATCTCCGTTCAGTTCAGGAGAATGAAAATTAGATTTGTGTTTGGACTTGGTACTTGATACATAGCTCTGAAAACAACCCTTTTTCTAGTAACTCTAAAACAAATAAGAACAACAAACAAACAAAGAGTATGAAGTGTGAGTAGGAATTAGTTACGTCTGTTGAGGGGCACACTATATTTTAAGCTACTGACCTATTTCTCACCTAGTCAGTGACTTGTCAAATTATATTTATGTGTATGTCTTATTTTAGGATGTAAAGACGATGGGAATTGTATAAAACGAACGAGACAGTAACCCAGCAGACAGAAGCATGAAATATGTGTGTGCAGAAGAGAGAGGTTTTAAAATGGATGTACACAAGTGGTTTTCTTTGAGAAAAGCTTTGCATCTGAATCATCGCCCACTGGATAACCTGCAGTGCGGTAATGTGGCTTAAGCTGCTGCAAAGACACTCACAGCGGAAGTGGTAGGAAAGAAAAGAAATGGGTGAATATGTGACAGAATGCATGAAAAAGCAGGATGTCTGCCACACAGCTGTCGTCAGTAACTGCTCAACATAAAAAGGTCAGAGCATCGAGCGGCTGCAAAGCGTAGCAGTCTCTTGACATATAGCCAGAGTTCATATCCTCAGAGAATACAGCAGCACTGAACATTGTTTGTATTGGTTAAGGTCTGGTTATGGTTCAGTGGGTCATTCTTCATGTGTGTGTTGAGATTTTATGAAGCAACGCTGGAGAGTTTTGCTGCAACAAATGCATTTGACCCGCAAAGCAGAGGTCATAACCTGAATAGATGTGGCCTGTAAAGTCACATACCATACTTGAACACAGTCTGTTGATGGAGCTCTTATGCATTTATATTAGTTTCTAACTAGCTAAGGTTAAAAATGGAAATACATCAACAGGTTAACTTTTGCAAACTGAATAGAAACATCTGAAGAAAAAAACAACATTGAAATTTGAAGCTACTGATGTTACAGTTGTAGTCACATTGAAATAAAATGTTAATCAAATGAGGAATCAGGCTCATTCTAATGATTGATGTGTGCCCAGATGCTTGTAACTAAAATGTCATGGTTGCCCACTCGCTTCATATGAATTTAATCCATTACATTTTATGTCTCATTACTTAAAGGTACTGTAAGCAGCATGCTTACGCTAGTGGAGTCTAAATCAAAACTATGGTCTGTGAGTTGTCAGTATTTCCGCTTTTCTGATTGGGCGTAATGTAGGGTGTAGGACCAAAACAAAAAATGTAAATATAAACAACTTGGCCATTTTGCTTATATTTAAAATATCAGCAAAACTAATATTTAACTAAAAATACATGATACATATGTCATTTATACTTAAATACTTAATTAAATACTTCATAAAATACTTAACAGTGATATGATATATATATATATATATATATATAAAAAATTGTCCTCTCGCCCTCCGTGGGTGGTTTTTTCATCCATCCAAGCTCGGGTCCTCTACCAGAGGCCTGGGAGCTTGAGGGTTCTGCGCAGTATCTTTGCTGTTCCTAGGACTGCGCTCTTCTGGACTGAGATGTCTGATGTTTTTCCTGGGATCTGCTGTAGGCACTCTTCCAGTTTGGGGGTTACTGCCCCGAGTGCTCCGATGACCACGGGCACCACTGTTGCCTTCACTTTCCAGGCCTTCTCAAGTTCTTCTTTGAGGCCTTGGTACTTCTCTAGCTTCTCGTGTTCCTTTTTCCTGATGTTACAATCGCTTGGTATTGCGATGTCAACCACAACGGCTTTCCTCTGCTGTTTGTCCATCACCACAATGTCCGGTTGGTTCGCCACTACCATTTTGTCTGTCTGGATCTGGAAGTCCCACAGGATCTTAGCTCGGTCATTCTCTATCACCTTTGGAGGTGTTTCCCATCTTGACCTCGGGACTTCCAGACTGTACACTGCACAGATGTTCCTGTACACTATACCAGCCACTTGGTTATGACGCTCCATGTATGCTTTCCCTGCCAGCATCTTACAGCCTGCAGTTATGTATTGGATTGTCTCAGGGGCCTCATTGCACAGTCTGCACCTGGGGTCTTGTCTTGTATGGTAGATCTTGGCCTCTATTGCTCTGGTGCTCAAGGCCTGCTCCTGTGCAGCCATGATCAGTGCCTCTGTGCTGTCCTTCAGTCCAGCCCTTTCTAGCCATTGGTAGGATTTCTCGATGTCAGCCACTTCAGTTATCTGTCGATGGTACATCCCATGTAGGGGCTTTTCCTCCCATGATGGTTCCTCCAGCACCTCGTCCTCTGTTTTCCACTGCCTGAGACATTCACTGAGAACTTCATCTGTTGAGGCTATCTTCCTGATGTAGTCAAGGATCTTGGATGTTTCATCCTGGACAGTGGTTCTGACACTCACTAGTCCTCTGCCTCCTTCCTTGCGCTTAGTGTACAGTCTCAGGGTGCTGGATTTGGGGTGGAACCCTCCATGCATGGTTAGGAGCTTTCGTGTTTTCACATCTGTGGTCTGAATCTCTTCCTTTGGCCAGCTTATTATTCCCGCAGGGTATCTGATGACCGGCAGGGCATAGCTGTTGATTGCCCGGACTTTGTTCTTGCCATTGAGCTGACACCTTAGGACTTGCCTTACTCGTTGGAGGTATTTGGCTGTGGCTGCTTTTCTTGTGGCCTGGTCCAGGTTGCCATTTGCTTGTTGGATTCCAAGGTACTTGTAGCTGTCCTCAATGTCTACTATTCTGCCGTCTGGGAGTGGGACCCCTACTGTATGGACTACCTTCCCTCTCTTTGTCACCATCCGCCCACACTTCTCAAGTCCGAATGACATTCCGATGTCATTGCTGTAGATCCTGGTTGTGTGGATCAGTGAGTAAATGTCTCTCTCGCTCTTGGCGTACAGCTTGATATCATCCATGTAGAGGAGGTGACTGATGGTGGCCCCGTTCCTGAGTCGGTACCCATAGCCAGTCTTGGTGATTATCTGGCTGAGGGGGTTCAGACCTATGCAGAACAGCAGCGGGGACAGAGCATCTCCTTGGTATATCCCACATTCGATGGACACTTGTGCAATTGGCTTGCAGTTGGCCTCAAGGGTGGTCTTCCACTGCCTCATCGAGTTTGCAATGAAGGCTCTTAGAGTCCTGTTCATGTTATACATCTCCAAGCATTCCATGATCCATGTGTGTGGCATTGAGTCATAGGCTTTCTTGTAATCAATCCAGGCGGTGCACAGATTAGTGTGTCTGGCTTTGCAATCCTGAGCGATTGTTCTATCTACGAGCAGCTGGTGTTTAGCTCCTCTGGTGTTTTTACCAATTCCCTTCTGTGCTGTGCTCATGTATTGATCCATGTGCCCACTTATCTTAGCCGCTATGATGCCTGACATGAGCTTCCATGTGGTGGGGAGACAGGTTATTGGTCGATAGTTGGATGGGGCCGTTCCCTTCAGGGGATCCTTCTGGATCAGGATTGTCCGGCCATTCAGGGTGGGTCCCATCCTTTAGCAGCTGGTTCATTTGTGCTGCCAGGCGCTCATGGAGTGAAGTTAGCTTTTTCAGCCAGTAGGTGTGGATCATGTCAGGCCCTGGTGCTGTCCAGTTTTTCATACCTGAGACTCTTTGTTGGATGTCTGCCACTGTGATGGTTACTGGTTCTTGTTCAGGGAGGTTGCTGTGGTCTGCTCTTAGATCCTCCAGCCACTGTGCACTGTTGTTGTGTGACGCCTCCTTCTCCCATATGCCTTTCCAGTATTGTTCAGTCTCCAGCCTTGGTGGGTCTGCTCTGTTGTTATTACCTTGCCACTGAGAGTACACTTTAGCTGGTTGAGTTGAGAACAGCCGGTTTATTCGCCTTGCTTCGATTTCTCTCGTGTACCTCTTTAGGCGGGTGGCCAAGGCTTGGAGTCTTTGCTTGGCAGTTTCCAATGCTTTTCCAGTTTCCATGCTGTACCTCTTGGGTGCTTGTTGTTTCATTGCACCTTTCTGGAGCTCTGACAGTTGGCTCACTTCTCTCCGAGTTACCTTGATTTTAGCTTCTAACCTTCTTTTCCATGGTGGATATGGATCTTTGTGGTTGCTCTTTGGTTGATAGCCAAGCTCCTCAAGGATCACTGCTGCTGAAGTGTATATCAGCTCATTGGTTTCAGTGATGGTCATCTTAGGTATTGTTCCCAAAGCTGCATTCACATCTTCCAGGAGACTTTCTGAAGGTACTTCACTCAGCCTGTGTAACTGGTGTCGGGGTTGCCTGGTCTTCATTTTAGCCATGAGTTGGTGTTAACTCCCCTCTGACCTTGCGTCCTGGCTTCCCCTTGCCGCAGCATATGTGTTGTATCTCATCAATCTCAAGTTGTGAAAGCAGGTGCCGCTTGTGGATGTTGGAACACTGAGCTACTAGTTTAGCAGTGAGTGTTGATTGTGGGTTTCGAAGTTGCCATATTTCCCACATTCTCTTCATGTAACCCCTCTGACTAGGGTTACTGGAGTAGTAGCATTCCAACAGAGCCTTGTTCTCGCATCTCGTCCACTTCCGTCTTGTTCCAGTAGCCCACTTCTCATCAGGCTGCTCTGGTTCCCCAACACCTGACGCAGACCTTGTTTGACTGGGCGACGTCTGAGCCGGTATGTCTCGTAATTCATTGTCTCTCATCATCATATATGAGGTAGGCAATAGCGCATAAGCGCATAAGCAATAGTGCCTAAGGACCCACACTGGAAGTTGGTATTCGCCTCGGCCGGGATGTGAACCCGGGTCCCCTGTGTGAAAGTCGGTTGACTAACTCACTGAGCTACCCAGCCGATATATATATATATAATATATATATATATATATATATATATATATATATATATATATATAATTATATATATATTATATATATATATATATATATATATTATATATATATATATGATATATATATATTATATATATATATGATATATATATATATATATATCATATATATATCATATATATATATATCATATATATATATATCATATATATATATATCATATATATATATATATATATATATATATATATCATATATATATGATATATATATATATATATCATATATATATATCATATATATATGATATATATATATATATATATATATATATATCATATATATATATATCATATATATATATCATATATATATCATATATATATATATATCATATATATATATATATATCATATATCATATATATATATATATATCATATATCATATATATATATATATATCATATATCATATATATATATATATATATCATATATCATATATATATATATATATCATATATATATATATATATCACATATCACTGTTTTAAGTATTTTTGTCAGACAGGAGTGTTTGTTTACCTGCTTTCATGCTCATAGCACCTTAAATTAAAAATAGTTATATTGCACAATTTCTCTAGAGGGATAGAGACCAAATAGTTCCTTGTGCTTAAAATGTTTAACCTGCTGTCTATTTAAACCAAGGTCTTTTAAATGTATTATGTGCCTAATATGAATTATGTGCACTAACTGAAGTTATCATCAGACAAGTGTAAATATGCTAGAAAGTGTTGATTTTCTTTTGCATTAGTTTATTTATATTTTTCTTTATTCTTAGCACAATATGGAGTTTTTGCACTTATCCAAAAACCCCTGCTCAGATACACATCCACCTGCTCCTCTCTGTGTTTAAATCCCAGAGAGATTCCTGTTAGTTGGCTCTTTCATCTCTCTCTCAATCCTCACTTTGACAGTCTCTGCTTTAATATTGACAGGTTTGGGTAAAAACTGCTTACTACACACTTCCCATGAATGAAACGGCTGCTGTCTTCTTCTCAACATGGATTATTGATTACTGAATTGTCAGGAACATGTTTATGAATTGGTGTTTGTGCAAGCTTCCTTACACTGTTAAGCTTCATTCAGTGCAGTTTTAGGGCCTTCTTTACAGTAAGAACATTACAATATGTCCTCTGTAACATTTCTTTGTCTAATTGGAAACAAAATAATGTGTTTCTATGGTCTTTCTCCCAGTTGTACTTGTAATTAAATGTCAGTGGTCTTGTCATGCTATACACAAAGTTTATTTATTGTCTCCAGTGAAAAGTTATGTGGTTTTATTGCATTACTTATTTCAAATCTATCACCAATGTCAGTTCATCTTTGACAGGGGTTTTTAACATTTTCTGTCTTTTTCTTGTTATGGAAATGAGTCAGACATGACATCTTCTTAGCCTCGGGAGAACACAATGAAATGATCTGAATCTCGCCTTTCACTGTTATGCAGATGAATCTGCAAATTTATCCACCTGTAACTCCAGGAAGGGATAATGCTATAGGACTTTTAATGGACTGCATTGCTGACATCAAGCAGTGGTTAGAGCATAATTTTCTTTACTTAAGTGAGGACAAAACAGTATATTTTATTTGGTGACTTGGTTTCTCTGGACCTTGGTGGGCTAACTTCACAACTAAGACCAAATGTTAAAAATCTGGGGGTCATTAATGATGGTGGTTTTAAATTTGACAAACAAATAGATAGTGTGGTAAAAGTTATTTTCTTTCAGTTGCGACTTTTAACTAAAGTAAAGCCATTTCTCAATCGCCCGGATCTTGAGAAGGCTAATCACACTTTTATCAGCTCTAGGATTGACTACTGTAATGCACTTTATGTTGGTGTCTCCAAGTCATCTCTCAGTCGACTCCAGCTGGTGCAGAATGATGCAGACAGATTTTTAACCAGCACTTCCAGACCTCAGCACATCACCCCAGTGCTTTATTCACTCTTCCTTTTTAGACTTGATTTTAAAATGTTAGTGTTTGTTTTTAAGCCTGGAAAATGCCTTGCCCCACCATATCTGGCTGAGACATTAGCAATTTGCAACCCCGATTTGAGATCTTCAAATCAACTCCTTTTGTTGTTTGAAACCACCAATTCTCTAAAAGGTTTTGCTCATTAGTTAAACACATACACCCACTCATATCGCTAATAAGCTGCTTGACTTCGCTTGGTGTTTCAGATTTTTCTACTCATCTTTACAGCTCAGTGAAAGCCTGAAGCTTTGTCTGGTTAATGCTGTCCTTATCTAAGTTTATACAGGTCACACAGGAGCTGGTGAAGCTATGTTAGCAATTACAATGGTTTAGCTAGATTGGCCTGTAAGGGATCCTTTGCTTATACCAATATATTTACAACACAGTTAGTACAATTGCCTAACTATTTTAGCTTTTAAAATAAAGAAATGGAAATATAGGATTGATACATTTTTAAGACCCGTACGACCTCTGCAACAAATAGACGCGATGCAAGTCAATGCGTGAGTTCAGAAAAGGCTGTGTTGTAGTATGTCTCTGTGCTCTGACAGAAATACATATCATGTCTACTTTTCTTGGATGTCGGAGCTGTCATGCATATAGTTGACCAAAGCAGATTAAGCCAGACAGGAAGTCAGAACCGGGACCAGAGAAGAGGATCTGGTACATTTAAAAATGAAAATGCTTGTGCAGCCTCTTGCTCACATCAACACATAAACATTACGTCTTAACTGGGGACACGAGTCACAAACGAGACAGAACACGATTAAGCCTGAGTAAAAAGAAAGTATTTATATATGTGGCGTCCTTGCCCAGGGTAGAAGCGCAAAAGTCATGGAAATAATATCCAAATAAACAGGAGATCATGGTCTGAGGCAAACATGGCTTTTGTTTACTTGTAGCTTGTTGTTTTAAGAGGCACATTTCCTTATACCAAAATGCTAAACTCCTGAGGCAGACTGAAGCCTGAAACTTGGTTAATCGAAGGAACATGTATGGCCTTTCCTCGTAATGTCATCTAATTAATTAGGACAAATTAAACCTTGTAATTTTAATGAGTGTTTTGTTGTCTTCTCTGGTTGACAGTGAGAGATGCAAAGACAGACAGGCAGCAGGAGGAAGACTGATTGTCACTGCTCTGTGGTTGTTGGCTCCTTAATCTAGTCACATCTCCCTTAATGAGTCCCACAGTCTCTCTGCACTAATGAGATGTTAGGACTGCTCTGAAATAGGACACACAGTGCTCTGGGTTAGATTTGATAGTGAGTCTTGAGCTCCCCAGGTTAAGAGAAGGGTTTTATCTGGTCTTAAAACATGTTAGTGTCTTTGACTGTGTTTAATAGATTGTCCAAAGGTGCATAGGCCTATTGTGTACCTCAGGGGTGGACACTGGGACTTTCTCCAGTAGTGCAGAGTTAAAAAGAAAATGAGTCAACTGAGAAATGATGATGCTTAAGTGAGCCCCATCTGTGAAAAAGCTGAACTCATCTGAGACTGTGTTTTGTTATTGGTAAACATACAAACAGATGAGCACAAATTGAACTGGACTGCCAATCATGAAGAACAAAAACATCATGCACCAAAGAGATTTATCCTATGACAAAGTAGCAGTTTGCCATAGTAAAGTGTTAAGTGCTATAATGAGACTTCTGGGTGCAAATGTTGTGTCCCTTTTTGTATGACCTGTGCACTGAAGACTTTAACTCCCCCTGAGTAGAGGCTTAGTGGGTATTTTGAGATGCCTTGGTGATTTTTAGCTACTGTGTAATATACAGATGAGATGCAGCAATCTACATTACATTAACTTTTGGAGAGTGGGCTGTATCTTCCTCTAGTGCTTCATTTACTAGAGAAATGCCGAGATGCCCATAGGAAATCAACATGTGTGCAGGCAATGTGGAAAATGGTATAATATAAATTCACCAGATCTTCCATTTGTGCCCACTTCATAACATAGCCTATCTCCATCTGCTCTGTTTTCTAGGAACAGCCAGCTGGGCTGATCTTTGACCTAAAGATACATTGCTGCATGTTGCATATTTTATACTCCAGAGTCTGGGAAGATGTCAGCACACACACATCTCAAAGTGTGTCTCCAGGATCATTTTGCATTTTCACTGCTGAGGCAAGAGTCAAAGTGATATTTAGTTTGAGCTTTTAGTAGGAGATTGAAAGCTTGTATTCACTGCCTGCTGCAGATTTAAACAGCTAAAGTGCTGTGGAAACTGTGTCTGAGCAAAGTCTGGGGTATTTTAGCTGCAATTTAACACCTAAAGCCAAAGGATTTCAGTTTGTTGAATCATCTGACAAGAACTCTGAGTCCTCCAGTGTCCTTTACCACTCCTAAAAACAGTCATTTTCTCTAAGACTTATTTCTACTGGCAGCCTTTGTAACCACGTTGAATTTGAATTTGCACTTGCTGTTAGTATAGGTATTATTTGGTGAGTAAACAGCAGTCTCAACAGGCTGAAATAGTTCTTGGGAACACAGCCTACTAAACTACTGTCTAATGCCATATATGTTTAAAATGTCATAAAGACTTTAAACATACATGACATTGCATTTACCATTACTATTTGCCTTGGGTTCCCTGTCAATGGTGTGAAAAAAAAAAAAAAAAAGAACAAACCTAAATCAGATCACATATTGTGGCGACCCTTGAAGGAAGTGTCAGACAGGGGCAAAGCTTGCAATCCCCTATTTACACACATTTCTGTTAAAGCCATGACTTTAATACTGTTCACAAGTAACAAATATTGTGTTAGTGAAAGCACTTTATTTAACCACATCCTCTTTTTCAGATGCACTAATCTCCACACACAAACACACACACACACACTCAGCTGGTACTTTGTCGGGTGTCTTTGTTTTACAGCATTTGTCCCACCAACTGTGAATTAAGCTGGAGTCAGATCACAGACTTGTCAGGCTTTGATATTTAACTGCAAAGATCAGTGTTTATAACTGGGACAGTGAGGTTACTTGTCAGGTTACTTTTACATTTCTGGCAATAAAGTGTGTAGTGTTGGGCATAGAGCTTTAGATGTCCAGCTCCAATGTCTGAAGTGTACTTTGTTTCAGTCTATTTGAAGAATATATGATGGTTTTTAATGTGGTTGCAGGAATAATTCTTGTTTCCTTTTTACTTAGGAAATGAAATTTACTGCCTAGATGTGAACAAAGCACTTTGTTCAAAGACCTAACAAGTTGTCATACATATTCATGTGTCAGTCTTGTAACTTGTATATTACAGCTGTAGAGTATATTGAGTTGAGAAATAGGGACAGATAATAAATTACTATTTGAAGTTGGCATTGCTGAAAATTTTTTACATACCATATATTTACCTTGCTTTTTATTTATCCAGTAGAGCTGTGTGATATACATACTAGAAGTCTCACATATATAACAGATCCAATAAGGCTGCAGCACAAGATAAAGAAACAAGAGTGAGAGCAAAGCTGAACAAGACGGTGATGAAAGTTACGATGGCCCTGAGGTGCAACTTAAAATTTGTTTTTGTCCACTAGCAAAATAAAAGTAGAGGAAGATTTTTAAATGTGTTCCCTCAAAAATGAAACCTGCCTCTAAAGAGTCCAATAAAATATAGCCATGTCTCAATTTTTAAAAAAGCTTCTTCAAAAAAACAAAACTCACTTACAAAAAAATAAACTTGTCTAAAACTAAAAAAGTTCTCATTAAAATAAATACAACAACAATTTTGATTATGCTACTTTTCAAAATAGACATTTTAATTTTTTTAATATTATTTTTTAAACTTGAGAGATGAGTTTATTTTTAAGGCAATTAAAATAAAAAAAAAACTACAACTGCTTTTATTTTTCTAGTGGACAAAAACAATTTTGATGTTGCTACCTCAGGGCCATTGTAGAAAGCAGTGGTGTTGTATAGTTTAAAGACAGTGGCACAAAGAAAAAGACAGGAGGCAGAGCTGAAGATTGGAGTGACACAGATGGACAGGATTATAAATGAGTGCAGAGAGACAGCTCATGTTAGATGTTTTGGAGATAAAGTCAGAGAGGCCAGACTGAGATGGTTTGGACATGAACAGATGAGGGAGAGTGAATAAATTGGTAGAATGATGCTGAGATTAGAGCTGCCATGCAGGAGGCCCAGAGGAAGGAAGGAAGTAGTCAAACAGGACGTCACATTAGTTGCTGTGAGGAAGGTGTGCCCTGCATAGGATAGGGCTGAACAGAAGTAAATTTTGGAACAGCTGAATGGAAAAAAGAGACATAAACATGTGGCAACATCTGCAAAGTGAATTATACATTAATGTGATGGGACATGGCCTAAGCTATAACCAGTGGTGCATCTCTCATAGCAATATTTAAATGCCCCTTAATTTATCTAGTAGTAGTAGTTAAGTCCCACAGAGTATCTTTTAAACAAAAAGTACAGTGAATTCCTTTTGGATATTTTATCAGAGTCATTAATTCTCAATCTCACTTTCATGACAACTTCTGTGCCGTTTCATCTTAAAGAACACGTATAAAACCATGTCTCTCCCTTCCTGGTTATTCTTCATGGAGCATTGTGCAGTGAAAGCATTTCTCTTTCTTCATATTTCAAACACTCTTGTAGCACACAAGTCTTTTCAAGTCAGACACAATAAGGCCAATGTCATTCTCACATTGCATTCCTATTTCGATGTCTGTTCTGCTGTAATATGATTGTGAATGGAGATGTGAGAAATGGAAAAGCAATGCAGGAAGATGCTAATCCTGCCCCTGCAGCAAATATTGGTGCATATTACCATTGCATATCGTAATACAAAACACATAAATGATAATTTGACTCATATAGCCAGCCACAGTGGCATGTGTTTTGTGTTTCAATAATGAATAAAAATGCAAAAAGCAGACAGAACAAACATCAGCAGAAAAAAAGAAACATAATTTTCTTTCTTTCTTCTTTTCAAATGGGATACATGTCAGACAGCTTTTGATTTAAGTGGAGTAAATATCTTTTTATATACAGACTTATACGGACCCAGGGATTTTTAAATTACTTACTTGTACAACATATAAGGAATAAAATGGCTCATCTGAAAGTTTCTCAGATTCTTTTAAAATTATGCTTTATGCCTTCCTTTTTTTCATACACAATAATGAACTCTGCAGTGAGCCTCTGTCTCCGGGCTTGTGCTTGTCAGTCCCTTGTGGGAAGTTCATTAGCCTGCAGAATAACCTTTGACCTCATTATCAACACTTTGCCAACTTAAAGCATCTTCAACAAACATTTCAGCGTGCTTTTAAGCCGCCTCGCGTGCTGTGGGCCAGACAAAGTAATACAGACAGCTACAATCTGCCGCTCATTTGTGGCTAAATAAACATGTTTTGCAATTGATTTAAGTGGACCATTGTCAAACACAGAGACTAACAATGTCCCTGTGTTCTGCTGCCACTGAAGCCAACAGACTGTGATGAGGCTGTTATGTCTGCATGATGAAAACTCCTAAATTAAGGGATTTGGAGGGGTTTAAGTAAGTTAACAAAAATACAACTCAAAAGGGAATGCTAACAGGAAGACATCAAAAGCTTTTCAGTGATTGTTAATGTTTGTTTTAGCCTGGGATGCATTGCCTAAGCTGAATAAATGTTTTATTAAACTGGTACAGAATACTTCAACAGCAAATGATTTCTCTTACTATATCTGAGTAGGCTCTTTGTGGTCTTCCTGGATTTCAAGGTACAAAGACACTTTCACTCATGTATAGTTAATTAATAGAGTACATTACTGAGGCACATTGTTAGTTTTAAAATCTCTATATGGTTTAAGCAATTTTGAAGTAGTTTTGACCTTGGTGGGTTGTGATAATGGTAGTGGTGGTGGCTGAACTCTTTTCATCTATGAATTCAATTATTTTGTCATTTTGATTCGTAGTATAATTAATTGTTGTAGAAGTAGTTTGGGGGATCTTGCAAATGCATTTTCGTCTTTAGTAAACTCAACTCTCTATATTTTTTTTTTTCTGTTAGCTCAAGTAATATTATTTTGAGGTACCAGTACTTTTACTTGAGTACAAATGTTAAATACTTTATCCACCTCTGGCTTCAGAAACCCTGGTGAGAAGACAAAATGTAAAAAATCAGATATATTTCAAGTTAAGTAGTTAAAGTTCAAAATCAATTGAAAATAGTGTTGCACAGATTTTGTTTGTGATTGTGTTATTTTCTTAATGTGTGCAGCCATTTTGCCCCAGAGTCTGTCATAGTGTAATTTTGGCAGCTGGACTCAGTGGTTCCATTGATTTCATGCTGAATTTGTGTTTGGGAATAAACACAACGGCAGAAGTGTATAAACACAACAGAAACATACTGTGGGCAAAGTGACGAGAAACAACATGCGATTCACTTTGATAACAACCACTTCACTCATTAACACAGTGACAGCTGCGCAGAGAAAATCAACATTTGGAGATTAACAAGGATCCGATTTAGCTGAACTGTTTTCGTCTATGAATTTAATTATTTTGTCATTTTGATTCTTAAATAGATAATGTTAAAGCTAGGGTAGGGTCTGATAAATTACATTTATAAGTCTTTAGAGTTTATACAATGATGCAGTAAATCAGGAAGAGCCATGTCGATACAGTAAACTGTTTGAACATAAAGATCACAGCGCTAATGCTCTGAGGCAGCTTTCCCCTGTTCCCAGTGTGAGCCCCGCTCTGCTGTAGACCACCTACTCTGACTCAGTTAATGCCAGATTAGTCCCAGTCGACAAATTTACTGCAGCTTTTCAGTTCAGTACAGACATAAATTAGCATCATACTGCTAATGTGTTTTGATAAAACTGCTAGTGTGGTCAGAATGATATTGAAGCATTGTGTGAGAAATTATTTATGAGGTACACAGTTCAATGATCAACTTCCTCATATTTTGTTAAATTAACTGTTGCTAACAAATCAGATTGTCACGTTTGTTTATATGCAACAAATCTTTCATAGTGTTATATAACCTAGCAGGCAGCGTGAGCTACAGCTGTGCTTACAACTGCACAAGCTGCATAATGTATCACAGTTGTTTTTGGACAAGAGCCAGTGGTTGGCTTCACAAAAATAGTAAACACGTAGACTATGCAGCTACATACGTTGCTTAATTAATGACAAATAGATTAGTTCAGTCATAGGGGGCTGTTTCTTGGCTCTGTCTGTTCCTTGTCTCTCAGGTTGATGTGTGTGTTTATTCTGTGTGTAGCTGTAATTCTCTGGTTGTAATTCTCTTGGTGATTTCACAATGACAGTGATTTGTATTTACAACAGGGTTCGGCTTCCTCAGTGAAGCACAGCTGTCATTAACCCACGTCTCTACCTGTCTGCTCCCTCTGTGTCACAGTCTGCACAACAGATGGGAGCACAGTTATCTTTTTTGTGTCTGTCTTTTGCCAGATCCACAGGTCTAAGTCAGTCCCTCTGGTTTTATTTGTTGGTTTTATATCAGACGTGAACAATGGAAAACTCTCTTCAGTAGATGTAACTGAATTGTATTTACATTTATTTGGTGCCTCCAGATAGGAACAATATACTGTAAAATTTTTTTTTTATTTTTTTTATTTGATTTAATTAGTGTGAAATTAGGATGTTGATAAGACCTTGTTTTGTTGTTCCATTGTTGTTTAAGTGTGAATTTAGCAGTTTTTTGTATCTTTGAGGACATTTGTTCTTTTCTACCACCTGTTATGTTAACTTCTCGTAACCTCTCACAATACTTTTAATGCAGCCTGTGGGTGTTATTTAATTTGTGGAAATCTAAAATAGTGTTAATTCACAGTTTGTTCTCACTTTTTGTTTTTAAAGGAAATAAAATTGTGAGTGTGAATGCAAACGTTCGAGTTCACTCTTTTTAATGCCAGATTGTTTAAAAAGGTACATTAGCACAATCACCTTGGAATAAAAATGAGTGTTTCTGTCTCAGTGTAAACACAGGCCAGTTTATTTTTTGTAACCCACTGTTGAAAAGCACATTGTTATCCATTGTATTGTGAGGTAAGGGATTTGGTGCTTTACCAACAAAACATAACCCACTTGCTGTAGATTCAAGTGCAACAACAAAAGCCTGGACATAGACTCACGTAGATCCTTCATATTTGACTGAAGTGTCCAGCCATACTCCACAGGCTGTCCAGGGTTTTTCTAGTGATGCTGATGCAGAGGCGACAGCTCACAATGACTCTACTGTTTTCTGTTGGCTACTTCGCTGTATTTTTCTCTTGATGCTCGGAATGAGTGGGGAACAAATGCTTCATGGTCAGGTTTTCAAACATGAAGTGAACTAGAACTAACCAACCATATAGCCTCTTTATTTTGTTGAAAAGTTGAACTTTTGCAGAAACATTTTTAAGCACTGCCTCACTGCAGCAGCTGTCTATCATCACTCTTTCAGTGGCAGCTCTAGTCCACATAAGAACACTGAAATGGTCTAAAGTGAAAACTGAGTCTTCTTAATTACTGCACTTTTATTGACTCGTAATTGACTTTATTTTAGGGGAAGTCTAAAGCCTCTCTTCTGCTCTCCTTGTGTTAGTACTGTAATTAGACCCACTTCTCTGAGGAATAAAGGCCTTAATTCAGAAAACAGCACATTTTAACTAGAACCAGAAAGTGATGAACTGACTGACTTGACTCTCTGTCAGAGGCAAGTGCTATCACACCATGGTCTTTAGGGTTGTACACGGCAGCTGAGAGCAGCTCTGTAGCAGAGAGAGTTCAAGTATAATAAGAACAAAACAGTCATAAATCAGATGTTCTCAGAGGCCCAGGTAATCAGCTGGGTGTTTGTGTGTGATGGAAACCAATGGGATGAAGTCACAGAAATAGACAGAGGAGCTCTATATTCAGGACAGAGACCAACAGTGAGAGGAACTGGAGCTGCTGCAGTCATTAGTGTCAGAGCAAATGCTGCAGAGAATCTGCAAGTTTACTGTAAATGAGCCGCTTTAGGAGGTCACTGTCATGATGCAAAAGTAGTTGGAGATTCCTATTCTTCACTACACCATGGAACAATGCTGTGTTGACTCTGTCCATGGTGCTGAATGCTAGAACAAGTTGTTTTAATGGTCTATAGCATGATTTTAGACAGTGTAAAATGCTACTAAAGGAATCTGTTTTTTGTCCTCCAGATTCTGACTATATTAATAGTACTTTCTATTGTTTATTATTCTGTAAGCCTTGGTGTTGCTGACCATGGTGGTGAACCTTAAAGCATGTACTTTCAAAAAATAACATTTTTTAAAGTTACCTTAGGCATATTAAATTTAGCAAAAGTTGCAAAACTGTAACATGCAAAAACATCAAATAAGTTAACAGCACAGAGCCTCGGTCTATTTTTAATCATAAGCATTTTTATTTTTTATGGTTTCCCTGGAGAGTCGTTATGGTCTTTGTGACAAGCTAATAGAGTGATATTTTGCAGGATTCTGCAGATTTAGTCCTATTGCCTTCTCTATAGCCATATACTGTATAGCAGTATGTCTGGTGTGTGTGGCTTTGATAACATACATGTGACATGAATAATTGCAGAAACATGCAATGTGCATGGAGTTCATCTACATATTATGCATTTGCCTGATGACTCCTGCAGTGCAGTTTGAACATGAACCAAGACCTGACTTATCTTCAGCAGAATTATATAGCCAGTTATACTTGACTCGACTTTTGGCATTAAATCTGTGTTTTTATCAATACATGGATTGAGGTCTAACCTTTGCACTGGATTCTCACTGCGTGGTTAACCAGCATCACTTTCCTCTTTGATTTCTAGACAATGTATAAATCTTTTATGTAGCTGACAAAGTGATGAAGTTAGAACCTACAGCTGACAACTTGTGTTGTAGAGATTGTGTACATTTGATGCCAGTGTAAGGTTGATACACTTAACACTCTCACTTTTTTATCTCACTACGTCAGTTGCCGTTAATTATCACTTATTCAAACGCTCTCACATGGCACAGCTCAATTTATCAGTGTGTGCAGAGAAAAAAGCAGCGGAAATTTCTTGATCTCTCTGTCCCCCAGTGCGTTTTCTCTGGGTGCTCCAGTTTCCCCCAAGCAAAACATAGCAATAGGCAAATCCTCCAGCTAAGTACTCCAGACCAGGATGGTAGCTCAAGATCTGGAGAAGGGTCCTCGGGTGCTGCTCAGTTTGTCTACTGCTCCAAAAAGCCTGCCCCATGTGGGATTGGCAGGATGGGTCAAATGCAGAAAACACATGTTTCTACTTGAACACTTAAGTCTCTCTTTTTTCACTTTGTGCTTTTCTTAATAATTGTCCCTCTGTTTTCCACTCAGTTCTCCTCTGCTGAATATTATCACATGCAGCAGTGCTGTCCTACTTAGGTCCAGGCTGTTTTGTGAGTCTGTCCTATTTAACCCCCATTTTGTTTCGTTTACCTTTTATTTCCTCTAATAATTGAGCAGAGGGGGTGCATATCCCTGTTACTTGTTTCACTAAAATGCCTCCACTAGATTTCAGGAAGAGAGCTTTTTTGGGCTAAAAATATTACTGATACTGTAATTTTAATCCTTCTCTTTTGCATGTTTACTTAAGTAGACATTGAGGACAGGAGCCTAAGCCAGCAACGGGGTACACCCATGGACAGTGGCCTGTTAGTCGCAGGGCTGACACAGAGACATACACTGACAGACAAATATTCATTCTCGGACAATTTAGATTCACCATTTACTAACACATGCATGACTTTGGAGGGTGGATATAAATTGTGAGGCTTTTTATGGTGGCAATTTGGTTTGTTTCTTTGCATAAATTACACCACAAGCACAGGGGTCTTGGATGAATAGTCTTAAGTGCTGTGACATTTTGTAATAATATGTGAGAGAAAGAAACAGACATTTATATATGCTAATTATGACAGCTTGCAATCTTCATTTTCTGACATTTTGCAGAAACATCATTGTCCGTATACTAAACAAGGGACATAATCAGAGTGCATTATGTAAAGACAGCATGACGTGTGGCTAGATGTTTATTTGTGTGTGTAGAAATAAGAAAAGAGTGAAGCTGCAATAGAGGGATTATGAGCTTAAAGCTATTTGTTGGCCTTAAATATTTGCCCATTAAAACACCCACACATGCACGCAGTCATATTAATCCTTCATTCAGACAGGTAATCCTGGTGAGGAAAACATTGCACTGTGGCCTGGAGATGTTTTTCTGTTTATTTTTCTCATTCAGTTTAATAGCACCTTTTGGCTCAGGAGCAGATTAAGATGTTTATAAAATTCACCTGAAGTCATTCGCAGTGAAATAGATTTTGGCTGAATGGCTAACTCTTTTGATCCACTGTTGGATAGGTGGCATTTGAATTAAGCTGTAACATTTATTTCTATAATAATTTTGCTGGTAAAATTGATTGCATGGTGCCTTTAAAATTTTGCCTTGAGTGTCAAAGAAGTATACAAAATAGTATCATATCTGCCTCCTTGCATGCAGCAATTATTGATTTACCCTTGGTTTTATGCCATATTCCCCCTCCTGACTCCCTCTCCATTTATCAGGGTTTGGGACAAAAAGTACACAGGCTTGTTATCCCCTGTAGCCTGGCCTTCCAGACAAACTCTTTTCCCTTTCTATACAAAGAAGTTAGTCTGGTACCTCTTCAATAACATTTCATTTCTGAGGTGGAACGATGACAGGCGGAGTAACCAATCAGAGAAACGAACGGCGGGACACAAGCTGTGCGCTGCTGACCCAAACAAACATGGATTCCTGACAATTTTTTTTTTTTATTTTTTATAAAACACCAGAATATAGCATATTATGATCAGTTCTGTACTTATTTCTGAATGGGGACAGCAGCAGGAGTCAGGCTAGATCCCCTATGCCTGATTCACCAAATAATTGATATATTATAAAAAAAAAAAAAAAAAAAGTCTGTTTGTAATATAAATTACAATTACAAGGGTAGTTATTTCTCATGTCATTGTTGTGCACTATTTTGTTGCAATGAATTATGCATATGTTTAGACTCACTGCAACATATTGCTGTATACCCAAAAGCCAAGTACCAAACTACAAAACCGATGCCCAAAATTAACTGGGCCCATATACTGGCATCCTGTCTGTATCACTGCAATGTCCACAGTCAAAGCTAAATATAGTCAGATAGTTTCTACTTAGTTTTTCTTTCCTTGTTGCTCAGTAGGCTGTAGTGATGAAAATTACGGCTCATTTCAGAGACCCAGATTGTTTGGCTCAACTCAACCAAAAGTGTTGAGTGTGCTGTTTATTGTCCCAAATGACTCTTCATTTTACGAACCTATACCTTTTCATATTAACATATAACAAAAAGCAGGGCTTTATCTAATATTAAAAAGTAAAAACAAGAGCAACACCTGACCTCAAAACTCAAAAGAATTCATAAATATATACTGTAATAAAAATTAATAACAGAAATATATTGCAATGTGCATTGCGCAAAACATCAGCACCAAACAGCTTCAGGTGTTTCTGAACTAACCACCATCAAACTTTAACCTTTAACTTTTGTTTTTCAGGTCAGATTGGTATGGAAGAAGACCATGTGCCTAAGCTCAGAGGGGTTTATCTAGTCTACTCCTTATCTTATTATCTGATCCTTTCAGAAAAAAAAAACAAAACAAACAGAAAACAAACGAACAAACAAAAAACTTTCTTTTTCCCGACCTGTTCATTACCAACCCATCAAGACTGGGCTGTGTTCTTATCTTCTAAGTTTGTGCACTTGCTTCTCGTTTTTTGGGATTTGTGTCTGAGTATAGGTAATAAATCCAGCATTTACTTTGTTGCCTGAATAGGAGTGCACACTACAGTGACCATTATCCATCAAAGCATGCATCAACACAGATATGCCCTATGCTGTACTCAGTAGACTGGGAGTCTAAAAATATAGACCAATACAATCCGGAGTCTCTGTATGCACGTATGTGTAACAATGTACAAATCCAATCTGGGCCACAATTAGCATTTACTTTGCTTTGCATTTCACTGTTGCCACTTGAATAAATAACATTATCTTTGTTGTTTTTTTGTTTTTTTTTCATGTTTGCTGCATTTCTCTGTGGGGCTATATTATCTTGAGTCTGCATTACACATACTGTACATCCCTGAGCAGCTTGATGAGAGAAAGAGTGCAGAGTTAGATCAGGGGACCACTGATTGCTCTGAAATTATACAGAGCCTTGGGGTGTACGCATGCAATAATTGTACAAAGTCTCTCTCCTGCTTGTTCTGTAGAGTAGTTATCTGTGGTACACGAAGTCAGGCTAGGGACACTGCTTGAGGACAGTTTGATAAAAACAGAACTGGGAAACTATTGTTGACAATTTCTTAGCCATATAGTATGAATGGATTTATTATAACTACATTTAAGAAACTTGCAGTGCTTAGGTGTTATTATTATTGTTTGAATCCTCCATAATGTTGACTACAAACATTACTCAATAAGACCTCCACGGACCTTCAGTCACTCTTTTATTTAAATGAAAGGTCCCCTATTCTGCTTAACCAACTTTTTGGAGCTTTAAACCATATAGTAATCCAGTGAGCTGATGCTGTCTTTTTCCTTTAAGAGCTCAAACGCTCGGTCTTACTGCTCTGAAGGTCCTTGGAGGTGACTATGAAGCAGTCAGGTATTATCTGTCTGTTAAAGTCCAATGCTAATGGCTGTGCTAAGTAGATATTTTATGCTCTGTCCAGTCCCCACCATTGCCAGCAGGGAGAAACAGACTCCTAATCCAAGCATTCTCTGCAAAGTCAAAGTACCCCCTCCTTAAAATAAGACACTTTCCATACATGTACATTATTTTAAGTTTAAAAACAAAGGTGTCCAAATCTCTTAAAAAAAAGAGCATAATATAGGACTTTAATGATAACTACTATATTTGCACATCCAGGTATATCCTTATTCTGATATCTCCAAAATGTCCGGTGAAAACTAGAAGCTAAAGCAACAGAAACCAGAATCTCCATCATATGTGTTGTGCTAAATATGTTATGAGCATGTGTATTGTTTTGTTCTAAATCTGACTGCACAGATGGGAAACAATGGGGTGGATGAAAAGCCGCCAGAGGCTGTACCGCCTACATAACACCAGCTCCACTAGGCCTGCAGCAGCTGAGATTTTCAAGGCCATGTGTTACCAATATGACACTGTATACGGTCCTTTAGAATATAGCGGGCTCGATAAACTGTTGTAGAGCTGAGCACCACACAAGCTGAGAGAAAATAAATGATTGGTGTTAAAAAATAATGGTTGTGTGATGTTAGTGCAACACATCAAACAGTTTTCAGACAGTTTTGTGAGTGGCTCCTGAGAGTGGCTTGGCCCTGAGGCACAGGTCGACCTTTTCTACACTTCACACTCTGCGCTGTTCCTGTAGCTCAATCATCTAAATAAATAAATATGTATGGATTTATATGGAAAGTTGTAGGCAGCTATAGATGGACATGTATAGTTGGAAACACATTACAGAAAAAAAAAAACACAACATCAGAATGGACATAAGGATGGCTTTGTTTGTGTGTTGTTATTCATAAGTTATTTTGTACATTGAGTATATTTTGTTCAAGACTAGACTTTGCAGTAAGCAGATATGACAATCTGGCAGCCTCTAATAAAAGAATCTGCTCAGGCCTTATGAAACTGTGATTGTTTAACAATTCAGGTCATGAAAATGATCATTAATAAACCTGCATGTGCAATATGCCCAGCTACACATGAAAGACAGATGACACATGAAAGACAGTGAGGAAACACCTGGGAAGGACAAGCAATAATGAAGGAGGGGTGACTGATGTAAGAGTGTGTAATATGGTAGAGTTTAGGAAACAAGATACAATATATTTATAGAAGCTGATTTAAACCTGGTGAACAGTAATAAATAGAAAGTTTTGAAAACTGATGACCACAGACAGGTATACATTACACTCATCATCTGTTTAGTGGGCAAGGCATATTTGATTGCATTTGGATTATTCCAAGTTTGAACTAAGCCACTACATTTCCTGCCTAAAAAAGCCCAATCCCCTGATGAGGTCTCTAGGTCTTGTTCTAAGCTACAACTCATGTCAAAGCTTTTAGAAAGAAAAGTCTTCTACTAGATCTCATCTTTTGTCAGCAAATTTGACACTATTTACCCAGCCCAGTCCCCCTCAAAAATGGTTCACTTAACCCCAGGGAGAACTTTTGCAATTAGATTGTTGTGTGTCCTCTGCTTCCAGTGTACCCAAGTCACCAACCTAATGGCCTATAAATGAACCATAGAAAATTTTCCCTGGCTGTAGATTAAGCGTTAATTATGGAGGGCAAATGAAGTGTGGAGGAGAGATTAGAAAAATCCCTCCTTCAGGTTATCGTGAGCTTGATGGCGCGCGCACAGTGATATATACGTAATCCCTTCAAACCATAACTTTACTGATGAATAAGGTGTTTCAAATGAGCAACACATATTAATTGTGTTAATTTATCATTTCAAAGGCTCAGTGCTTTTGCGTGATCGAATATTCTGTTTTAAAAGTCTGATCATGTTGGAGAAATGATGGCTTTCGCACAAGAGCAATATTTATATAATATAAAGTCTAATGCCTGGTGTGTCTCATTGTCTGATTGCTCAGAGCTTTGCTAAGTCCAACAACAAGGCACTCAGTAAATTGTTGCATATGAATATTCATGATTACATGTCTAAAAGTGAAAGTAACAGGTCCATTACTGGAGGTGGTGGCTGTGCAGTCGGACCAAATGCCATGTTTTGACCTTTAATTGACAAAATGTCCAATGGAGGAAAGTGGTAAAACTAATATGTATTGATAGAGTGTACAGAGAAGTGGCTTTGGGGATAAACAGTAAAAAAAAAAACATACTATATCCCTGCATTGTTGTATAGAAAATATATAACACTGGCTTTAATCTTAAGGATCCATGTGGCTCGTTGCTGTTTACTGTGACCATCAGTGTCCGTTTATTCACTTTTATTAATTTAGTGCCTATAGTTCTGTCCCTTTAGGAAGCAGCTGTATCTCTGGATGTTTAGTGTCCTGATTAAATATGGATGCAGTGCATTCCCAATCTTCTAGTTTCCTATAAAGCCCCAACTCCCAAATACTCTATTATTAATATCATGGCAGCAAAATCTCACTTGGTGTGAGTTGGGGGAGATAATGCCAGGTTTTTGTGCTCTTTTCAGCCATATGGGACATACCACTTTTTCAGTGCTAATCCTCATTCAGCCTCTGACATTTTGCCATTTCCACTTGAGATGGTCTATAAAAAGATGTGATACGATCTGTGATATTCTGCAGTCTGCATTTTAAAATGGCATGGTGACCAATGGCAGGTGTGTGTTTGTGCATAGAAAGATGAAACAGCTTAACAAGAAAAAACACAGGGATGGAGGGAAATGCACTATCCTGCTGTTTTGGACCATTTTACCACAGTATCTTTTTCAGACAATGTATAAAGGAGACATTGTTAACCATTATGTTTGTGATTTTTAACTCATCGGACAGCTAATCCTTAACCTTTTCCTACTTTTAACACACCAACTTTGAGGACAAAATGCCAAAAATATACTGCCTGTTATTGACGTGACCTGTCAGTGGTCATAATGTTATGCCTGATCAGTGTAAATCCACAGACATTTGCTAGTTTTGTTATTGTACATCTAACTTGAGGACATTATTGAGTTCATTGCGCACTTCACTACAGTTGTACTTGTCAACACACGTCAAGGCTGTGTCAAACTGTCTCAAATAGTAAACAAAAATAGATTGAGGCTACTATTTTTTATTCATATATGCATATAGTATAAGGTTTGTATTGTATTCTCATGGACAGGGAACACTGGTTGAATGTACATTGCTGATATTGCTGATATTTAAAGTGCCTGCTCTTCAGTGCGCAGTCTTCTTTTTGCAGATAAAAGATTAGTATATCATGTTTTTGTTTTTATCTTATTTTATAACAGCTAAAACAACAGCTTTAACCCATTATTGTAGATCTGTAATGTCCTATCAAGTACAATTTTGATGCAGTTTCCATCTTGCCTTCATGTTCCAAAACAATAATGTATTATGAAAGGAGGAAAGGAGTCTTACCTTTTAGTTATTTTTGGAGATAACTTAATTTCAGTCTGCTACAATTTTGATGCTGCTCTGTTACACTTCTTCTTGGGCCTCATGTGATTCTGGTTTGTCTGGACCTGACTGCACTGAAGAATAGACAGTCTAGTGTAATATGAAGTAAGTGAAAATGTCTTACTAAAAGCTGAGAATGTGGTGGCCAGAGGTCACTCTCTGCAGGTGTAATGCTGTGTGTCACCCTGGCAGTGTCAGACACAGCTCCAGCTGCCCACAGTGAGGTGAAGAGAGCCACAGCAGGAAGGTGGCCAGGAGGGAGACCCACAACACAATTAACTGCCAAAGTCATACACCTCCACACTGCTGCACTGTCAGAGGTTACTGAACTGTCTGCTGTAAATATCTCACTGATGAAGTGACTGAGTGACAGGACAAGGAGCAGTCTGGTGTGACAGGAGAGAGCAGTAGTCGAGGATGCAAGCTGAAAAAGACTTATAAACATTAAGATAGGCCTACACATGCTTACTGAACCTTAACACCTAATCTATTCTTTATATTCTTCATTA
This sequence comes from Bostrychus sinensis, assembly GCA_020698575.1. Taxonomy (NCBI): domain Eukaryota; kingdom Metazoa; phylum Chordata; class Actinopteri; order Gobiiformes; family Eleotridae; genus Bostrychus; species Bostrychus sinensis. The sequence goes on from CM036245.1 coordinate 15,152,906, forward strand.
CCTCTCCATCCCACTAGTTTCTCTTACAATTATTTTCTTTCACAACTACCATTATAGTATATATTGTTGTAACTTAGAGTCGCTTTTGCACATTGATACTGTTAATGTGCTGTATGCTTTCACAGTTGAAGATTTTAATTGTTTTAGATGCACCAGTTTTACATGAGTAGCAATTAATAGCAGTCAGTTTACTGCCTTGCCTTGGAGAGTCTCAAACTACGATTACTCAGCCCACATAGACGCTGTTCATTGCAATTAGTCTAGAAAATTGGTCAAACAACTTTTTACAGATAGTAGTTAGTTTCTACTCTGGGTGGCACTGACTCAGGAAGTAGAGCAGGTTGTACGAAAAACAGAAGGTTAGAGGTTCAGTCCTTGCTGTCATGTGTCTTTGGGCAAGACATCACTGTGAGTATGAGAGTGCTTGTGAGTGTGAATAGATAAATGGTTACCTTAAGTACTATACACAGTAAATCCAGCTGTTTACCACTGTGTAAGGAAAGTGCAGAACTGCAATTAAAACAAAAACCTCATAGCCTCACCCATGATTTTTTGTTAAGACAGTAGTCCTGCATATAGGCAACATTGTTTTCACATTTTAAACACTGCATACAATATATTAAATGAAATGAGGGCAAATGTGTAAAATGTAGTCAAAATGCCCTATACTGCAAGACATATTGACAGGGTTAGACATATGTTTCACCTTTATTAGCCTTTTTTTTTTTTCCGTACAGGACCAGTTGGGTGCCGTTTCTCACAAATCAATACCAATCACCAGTTCTCTGCCTCCACTGTAGATCTGAGTGGGACATAAAAATCAGACAGTAGAAACTGGACTTTAGTATTTTCAGAGACCCTATTTGATATATGTCATAATATACCAGGGTAAAGTGTCCACGTCGGCTTCTTACTGTGCATTTGATGAAGTCTGGGAGACTTGGTCGTCCCAAGAAGAAGCTAAAATGTAAATGCTTATTAAGCAGTTCTAAATGCACATAATCTAAGTGTGCCCAGGGGGTGTGTGCATAAGTAAGGAAAACAGACATTAAAAAATAACAGTGCCTAACATAACAAAAAAGCACACATACAGGAGAGAGACTTTACCAACACAAATTATATGCATTTACTTATTTTACCACAACATATCACTTGTATATTACCATTTGAAAACTTCCATTAGTCCACCATACAGTATTGGCGTATAAATGTTTAGTGTTTCATATGCAATCATGGGGAAATGTGTCCTTTGCGTGTCATTTCAATGTCATTACCATCACCTGCTGTTTATGGTAACAGCTTTCCACAGTAGGAAAACACTAGCCAAATGAAGTGAGAAGACTAAATAAAAAGCAGTTTCAGCAATATTTCACTCAGCGATGCAACTATTTAATTCGAGTGTTGAAGAGTGTGCGAAGATTGTTTTGTTGAAAAGAAGTGCTCTCATTTGTGTCAAACTAACCCAATATTTATTCCATACTAATTTTTTCAACCTATTCAACCTCTATCTTATGACCTGACAGATGTATTTCTCTGTATTCCAAACCTAAATGTTTAAAACATGAAGGCAGTTGTTTTGGGCCTTATTTTTGTAGCATATGCAGGTCAGAATTTGGTACACACTGTGAATATCATTAAGAGAGAAAGCTTGTGAATGCAAATGTGTTGCTCATCTGCGTTTTGTAGATTTCTCTTTCAGCATTGTCCACTGTTGGTCTTGTCACTGTCACAGCACTGTCTCTGTCGTCAGAAAGCAGTAGACAAGTAAAGCCTCAGGCAGGCACAAAGGAACAGTCTCCATGTTTAATGGGAGTCAGGACCACAGATTGGCAAAGGCATGTTGTCATGTTGGATGTGCCCTTTCTCTGAGTGAGTGTAGAAGAAGCTGGAAGTGTCATGGCTGACTAACAGAGATGAACAACTAATCCATCTTGTGCTCACTGCGTTGCTCCTCCAGTTTGCAACACTGGACTCAAGGGTCTGTGGCTCGGGAGGAACAGAGGAGTGTCCACTAATTGGTTTGGTGACACAATCCCTGGTCCCTCTGTTCATATTGTTCACTGGGATATGATATAACTTCTCTTTTCCAAATGTAGCCAAGTCTTAGAAACACACTGACTGATAATTCACCAAAGGTTCATGTAAAAACTTAAATTAATTAATTTGTAATACTTGCATATGAGTTTTAAAATCCCATCTAATGTCCACCTGATAACATGTGTTTCCAGTTCTCCAATATTGTTGCTGCCAGTGGGATAAATCCTGTTTCTAAACTGTTCCCAGCATGCACAGTTGTTCTGTTTGGCACAATGAGACATTATCAAGAGATTTACAGTGTGCCCCGTCAGCTGTCAGGATTAGTGAAGAAGCCACAAACACAGTCTGTAACAACAGCAATAGATAATGGAATTTTTTTTATTCATTGTGGCTGTGACAGAAAGAGCTGATCCTCTTGGTCAAAGCTCATTACTGCTTTTTCAATAAGTTCACAATTAAACCTTTATTACACTCAAGTGAAGAAACTGTCAGTGTTTTTGGCACTCATTATTATTAAAGTATTTCTTTAGGCACATGGTATAATGCAACAAAATGTCATCTTCCTTTACCCTCATGCGGTTCAGTGTCTCCTCTATCTGTTTAATTAACCATATGCTACTTCACTTACATTGACGTTCATGTCAGTACAGCCCTGGGCTTATTAAACAGTGAGTCTTTCTGGGTGCCACTCACTACTTAATGAAGTAATATAGCATATTGTGTTGACATTGTTGCATTGCATTTATCATTATCAGAGCAATCATGCATAAGTTTAATGTGTCTTCCCAACAAAATAGAAAGTTGGAATGTGTAGACTATTGGAAGGATATAAATGATGGTGTATGGCGAGCTTTGCTGTAAAACTCTGTCCTTTATCTCCTAGTTCAGTGTGACGCTGAATAATGTAAAACCTAAACATTGACATGACACTAAAAGTATACAGCAGAGTTTTTAGTGTCTGCGTGGTGGGATAATTATAGAGCAGCTGAGGTCAAATAATGTCTCAGAAAAAAGATCCTGAACGTGTGTAGATGACTGCAGGTTAGTATGAAAAACCTGCAGAATTATAGACTTCATTATGCTGTCTCAGTGCTTCTGCAGACTCTGAGTGCAAGTTCAAACACCTTTTGTTCCATGTGTCAAAAATAGTCAGATTCACACCTATTATGGAAGCATTGTTACCTCTGTATAATGCAGGAATTGACAAATTAACATTTTATTTTTAGTCTTTCTAATTGTCACTTTTTTTCTCCTTCTCTTTTGGTAACTGGTTCCTGTCTTCTCATCTGGATTCTCCAATGCAGGTAAAAGCCATTTTCTTTCCTGTCAAAGGCTGATGTTGGGTGTGGCGGGGTCTTTATTGCACAATTTTAAAATCTAGATGAATACTTGACTGGAATAATAAGATTTAAATTGCTCTCCTAAATATGCATTTTGTTACTGAAAACTTTTGGATGGGTTATTCTCCCTAGACATTTCTCTATTGTACAGTATTTTTGGGTCTGAATGGACTCACTCCAAATGGCTGCAGTGTTGCTCAGCTTTTGCAACATTTTTAATTTGCCGTCATCGCCAAGACAATAGAATTTTGTGGTCAGATCCTGTACCATTTTCCTGGGAGTGTAAATTATGTGTGTTCATCAGAGGAAGAGACATTACTGGCACAGAGACATCTATAACAAGGTCCATGGTATTAATCAGGAAAGATTTGGTCTGACAGCAGCTGTGGTTCTAGTCTGTAACAAGTCTACAGGGAGAGAACATGAGACTGACAGAAGAGAAGCCATGTTAAGAAAAAAGGGCACATAACAAATATGTAATGTGAATGAAGACCACATCATTTGTTCATATGTTTCATAAATTATAATTATTAATTCAGCTGAGGTTGTAGGTTTGATCCATGGGACTCATGATCTCTGCATATCCTCCCATTTTACTCTCTTCCCTCCGTGTAGTCTTGTTTTCTCCCACTTTCCAAAGACATGCATGCATTGCAAAATCTGCAATATCATATTCCAGGTAGGGCAGTGTGAAGTACTTCTAATGATCCAACAGTCATACAGATACTAAAACCTGATTTTATAGGATTTTAACCACAGTAAGAAAAGGAGAACTGAGAACAGGATAAGAAAATTTGTACCACAGCGTGATTTTCTGTCTCCATGTTTAAAGCCAGATGTCTATGAGCTGCTTGAAGAATGGTGGTGTGACAGTTTAATAAAGTTAAAAGGTTTTGGCTGTGGAGCTTCAGATCTACACTTGAGTCTGTCTTGGTCAGACATCTATCAGAGCTGCAACACAGAGGCAGGAAGAGGGGAGAGGAAAGATTCAGGCAGGAAGAAAGAAATTATGACCACACATTAGCGTTGCCAGTTACTGCAATGGCCCATACCCTGAATCTATTTTACATTCACATGCTTGGTATGATATTTCATTTGTAAGTTTTAGCTCACCTTTTCTAAATATTAGAAAATGTGTCCGTATTCTCACAGTACTATCATGATGTTCTGGTGAGGCTTGCAGTATTTTAGAAATGCTCACGATAACAAAACTTTTTCCTCAAAAACTGCTCACCAAGCCTTTAATAATTGCATTGCATTAATAATTGTGATATTTTAAAAGATTAGGACTGAATAATTGTTGAAAAATAATCATTTTGTCATGTTGGCTCTGGTTGAAACAGAGCAAAGGATCATGTAGTGCCCTCAGATTTTTTTGCCATTTCATTCAATTTTATCGTTGATTTTTGCTTGTTTTACTGTTCTGTTTTATTCAATTTTTATTGTAGGACTTTGAGATTTGTTGGACAAATGTAAAGTGAATAAAAAAATATATATTTATTTATTTATTTATTTTCACTGCAACAAAACATTACATATTAGCCCTTGGAGCTTACCATTTGATATTGTAAAGTCCCTGACCATCTTGTGAGACTTTATGTCAATATTGTCACATCAACAATTGTCACTGAAAGTCACCTGTATTTATTTTCTGAAATAATACCAAGTTTCACTTCAACTGTTGCCTCTAGTAACTTTTTGTACATACAGATCAATGTTCATTAGTAAGTCATAAATTCATTGTGTATGTAGGATTCTGGAGCAGACACAGTGGTAGGGTGGGGGTTATAATTACATAGATAACAGTAAATAATTGTAGGTGAGATGTGCACTTGCCTTAAATTATTTTTAATTGAACAAACTTTACAATCTTAGAAACTTTGTGTTTAGATATTTGGAGGAAGACTGTTTTCTAACTGAGTCCTTGTGTGTCTCGGAGCCTGCAGAGCGCCCACAGCTGCAGCCTCATGTTCCCGGAGTGTGTGACCCCAGGGCTCTGAAACAAACAGCCCGAGGAAGTAAAGGAAACCAAGCACCAGCTCTGTGTCTTCAGTCACATCTGAGAAAATGATTCTTTATTGAGAGTACAGTGGAACAGACCTGTGGAGCTTTTCGGTGTAAATGAGATGAAATGCCTGGAGCACAGTGAAGGGATTGGGAATGAGAGTTGTGGAGGTGTGAAGAAGGAAGTGTGAGAATGTTCTCTTTATCTTTGTTGCTATACTGTACTCAGTACAGTGTGTTGTTTCAGTTTTTTTCATTTTTATGTTACAGAGAAAAAAACATCTGGAGAAGCACAGACCCAGGTAGCTTTATTGTGAAGTATCTGATCAATTCTTTGTTGTACTTCTGCAAACACACATACAACATCCACCTGGCATAAGCTGCAATCAAACATACCGTTCAGTAAGAAAGCAGCTATGAGTTGGTAAATATTGTATCTTTGTATACCAGCAGGTTTAAATAGTGGCATAGTCTTTTGTTTTGGACTAAAATACACTGGACCATAACAGAAGTATATATTCTCTGCTTCCTTGTTAAACCAGAAGCACTCCACTGGCCTCAACACTGGGCAGAGAAATTACAGTCTGTTGCTGCTCTGTTCCTGAGGGACATTTTTCTTACACAGTTGTTGTGTTGATGGCTGAGACCAATCTGAATTTGCCCTGGCTCTGAAAAAATATGGAAGATGACAGATGGCTCAAAATGCAGCATGTGTTTTGTCAAATTTTAATTTAATATTTACGGAATCAGGGTTTATACTGCAATTTGGAATTTAGATATTTTTATACACTGCATTTTAATATAACCCTGTAGCTTTTCATTTCTGGTCCACAGCCAAAGCACAGCTCAGACTATAAAAACTGCAGCACATTGCACACAACAGGTAGCACTGGTGAATTATATATTTTGCAGATGTGAGCTGATGCCAGAAAAATCTTCCAAAATCAGGGGAAGACCTTGACAAGCTGTGGATTTTCTCCCACTTCACTCAAATGACTCTGATTCTGACTCCTGGCTCTCATTTTCTTTCAGGCTCACAGTGCTGCAAAGCTTTGTAAGACTTTCTAAAGACTCTTATGTTGGGTATATTTTATCAGTGCATTTTCAACCCATTTTTTTCAAGGGCAATATCAAGATGACAATGAAGTGTGAGATGTCCGTAAGCAGACTTTTTCTGAGATTTTACGCTTGGTCAGGGCTTGTAAAACTGCAGCATACTGCAGTGTAGTGCTCTTTCCTGTACTTCTCCTGTACCAGGTGAATTAGTCTTTGTTAGTAGCAAAAGACTTGTCATTGTTGTGGTGCCATGTCCATGTACCAGTTAAGTTTTTTGTTATAGAAAATACTATATAATTTTATCAGCTGACAAAAAATCTGTGTCAGTTTAACTGCTCCTTTGCACTTAAACTGATCTCCTTGTTATGATATTTAGAAAATGACAAAGCTGTATTACACATCTCTAAATCACTGCTGACAATTGTTGAATCCTTGGAAACTGTGATTCAGCAGCCCACTCTTTCTCCTCAAACATTATTTAAATGTGGTCTTGGCCTAGAGTTTCTGCTCACAGATGTTGCGCTGTGGGATAATGACATGATGATGGTGACTCACAGTTTTTCGCGAGTCTGTCTGCAGTTCAGATAGAAATAGAAATAACTTCTGAAAGAGTGACATACTGTAGTAGGGTCGTGATGATTAAGGTAAAACTGCATCTCTTGTAAGGGACATTATATGGTGTGTTATCTAATAGAGACTTGTGGATGTTTCCTTGAAGGTAATCAGTTCCACACCATTTGCATGAGCGCTAAATATTCTGAGGGCTTTTCTTGTAACTCTGGCAACTTACAGAGAAGTAAACAAGGATTATTTCTGTAAGCTTTCATGAAAACCTGAGACACCTTTCTTATCTGAATCCTTAGGCTCATGTGTTTACACTGCTGTGTTTTTGGTAAAGTAGGACACAGTTCTTGTTAAGATATGTTCAGCCCACAACCATGCCAAAGAATGAAACAGTCCCTGCCTACACTGTTTTTCTGATGAATGTAATTACATGTCTTGCTCCAAAGGCCTCAGGGTCAGTGCTGAGGAGACAGCGTGGTGCATTTTGTTTATTGCAGTTTACTTTCAAACTGTGAATGCTTTTAGCTGATTGGATAAGATACACTCCCCAGTACAGGCCTGTGTGAGCATACAGATTAGACCTGGACTAATGTAAGCTGCTCACATCTTGAGGTGCAAGGAAATAGATCCCTCACTAATTTGTTGTTTTAATGAAAAAATCACCATAAATCATGAGGCTACAGTGTAATATTTAGTAGAAATCACGTCATCTTGTCATTATACCATAGGCTATTGTGTTTTTTTTTTCCCCAGTTCCATTCAACCATTTTAATAGCACCAATAACTAGCCTTTTCTCCATGTAGTGCTTTGGTTGTGTCATGCAGGTTTCCATTTTTTAATCTCAATTAGGATCCAGGTAATAGGTTCATGACCTCATCTTCACAGCCACACAGGCATGTCTGCAGGTTATTATCTCTGACTCTAGCATTAGAATGGATTATAAGTAAAAGAGGAGAAGATAGTGTGATGTGTGGGATTTTTCTTTTTAGATCAAAGTGCAGCCACTTAACTTTATCTCATACTGAAGATTTGAATTGATCTGAGCTCCCTATTAACGTTTGTGTCATACTTTTGGTGGTCTGATAGTAAAACCATAACATTTCACCTAGTATCTGTTCTCGGCTTTTTCCTGTTTAAGATTGTCATTTATGTTTAGCTGAATGAACAGTGGCAGCAGCAGGACAGAGGTCACTAAGACACAGATAAAGGTGTCATGATTAAACTCCAACATCTTTGATCTAATAGATTATACTGTAAGCCTTCATCTCTCTGGAGGACTGAAATGTTTGTTCAACACTCAATGGACCAAAGTCATTCTGGTGTACCTCTGTTTCTGGGTTAGGAGGGGCCTATAGGGATGCCCGCACATTACATACTTTGAAGAGACAAAAGGAAAGTGCACAGATGAAATGAAAGCTGTAAGTCTGTGGAAATTCTCTGATCCAGGTTGTCACAATCAAAGACTGTTCAGGCAGAAGTTCAAGCAGAATTAGAAAACAAAGTATACACACGCACACTTCAAACCAACTGCTTTGTACAGTGAGACTTTGAAGCATGTTTCAATGGTAACACGTCTGTATCTGGTTTAGACTAAAGGCTGGTTTATACTTCTGCGTCTGATGGCATACTAACGCTGCGGTCTGGACGCTGCGGTCTGGATGCCGCTGTCTGGACGCCGCTGTTGTTGCTGCCATTGTCTGCCTTGTAAACCTTTTGAACTTCTGTGTCACACCTCTCACATCCTCAACCAATCACAGTGCTTGTGGTCTGTGTTGCTCGGCACATAGTAACATTTTTGGGGAGATGCTACAGGGCTATGATGTATAGGTTTTGAGAGGGTTCGGGGCACTGCAAAGATGTCTGAGGGGATTCACTATTGATTTAACACAGAAGTATAAATCAGTCTAAATTTTGTTTTTGGTGGTTCCTCAGTGTCTTTGCTGATCACTAAGAGATAAGACTACACTGTAGATCACACAAATTCTTTGTCATAAAACACTTTCTCATTGGTGTTGTATTTCTCTGACAATATTTTATTTTACCTTTATCTTGCGTATCGGATTAAAGGTTGTGGTTTGTTCAATGTTGCCTTTCAAAATGCTAAGTCTCTAATAGGCTATGATGTTCATGATGTCAATTAGTTTTTATTTTTTTTATATTTTCCACAGCTACCTAATTACCAACTTACAGCTGCTGGACACACAACAATTTTACATTTAGCAAACCATTTAGCAGTTTCAGAAAAGTCTTTGAAAATAATTACCATTAATAATTATTCTTAGACAACAAATGTTTTAGCTCAAAGCAAAGAACCATAATAAGACACAAGTAATTTATCACTGGGACACAGTGGCCTCAATTATATTTTCTAACAAGGGCAGTGACTCCTAGGATTTTCACAATGTTATCTTATTGGCAGCATTTGAATAGGTCAATGACAAAGCCTTGATTTTGATCAAACCGCTCAGAGCCATCAGGAAATTAAGACTTGGTTTTAATGTTTTTTTTTTGTTTTGTTTTTTTTGTAATGAGGTTAAAATCCATGCTTGTTGAATGATGTTATCTGATTTGAGGAACATCTTCTCTGTCGAAACAGCTAGCATAGAAAAAACAAGATTATTACCAAAGACATTACAAATTACTTTCACAGTATGCATCCTAGTCATAATGAATAGGAGAGAGAGAGAGAGAGAGAGAGTGAGAGAGTGAGAGAGAGAGAGAGTGAGAGAGAGAGTGAGAGAGAGAGAGAGAGTGAGAGAGAGAGAGAGTGAGAGAGTGAGAGAGAGTGAGAGAGTGAGAGTGCATCAGTACCTACATCCTTTCAAACAATGTGAAATTCAAGTCTTGTGCCACTGATTTTAAATGAACCACATTACAGTATGTCCCAGGACAGTCACTGCAGGCAAATGGTTGTCCTGAGACCTGCTTGCTCAAGTAGTCCATGGACATATTATTTTCTAAAAACCTGTGTAATAATCATGCCCTAAATCTATCTATTATACAGTCTTTCTCTATCTAGGCTAGTTGATTTTATTCAAATCCCCAGTTTATTTGTATTCCACTTCTTTTCTCTGTCTTTTCATGTGATAAAAGTGCAAAAAAACCTTGAGTGTGCTCCACTGTGCAGGCAAAAAACACATTTTTCATCAGTGAGTGTGCTGCAGTAATGTTGGTCACAGGCCATTTCCCTCTAGAATAGAGAAAACCAACTGAGACACATGGGATTAACTCTGTACTGTAGACCTCTTTCCAGAGCTCCCAGTCCTACTACTGTATTATTTTAACCCTGTAATGTAACCATGCAATATCTACACTGATGAAAACACAACACATGGGTAAACAACCAGGATGCGGCTGTACTTGTGAGCATCTGTGCACCAGGGAGGTCCAGACCAGTGAAGTGAGGAGAATATCCACTCAGCTGTTACTTAAATGACTTGGAGCCCAGTGGTGCCAACCTTGGCATTGCTGGACAAGTTCAGGGTAATGAAACTCTCAGTAAGCCCTGTCATTACCTGCTGTGGTTCAGCTCCTGGAGAAACTAAAGACAGGCAGCAGAAGCTCTAAATGTTCCCACTTAGATAAAAGATATTGGCAGGGACATGAAGTCAGTGCTTAAATTTTCTTTTGTTTGTTTTGTGGTTAAAGCAGCTGTCCTCTTGATATTTATATAGAGAACATTTTACATGACCCATGAGAACGTGGATGGGTCTTCAGAGTGGATAGTACTTATGTGGTCTCCTGCCTGCTGTAGTCTTTTAATCTTAGAAGCTAAAACCTTTTAAAATTACAAGATCCTCTTTGGGTTTACCATTGTACTTTCTCATTGGGCAATAGCGTTGTGCTGGGGTCGGTGTTGAAACGTTGCATTTTCTTGTAGTGCTCTATGTTTAAACATTTAATGATGTAAGGACGTCGACTAGGGGATTTTAATGCATTATGTATGAATGGCTGTAGTCAGCACTTGTGGTTGTACAGTCACAGTGGGAAAGTGAGCGGGGATGTTGATATCAGAGTAATACAGGAATTGTGACAAAACTCTTGCAAGAATAGCCCATACACAAAACAATTACTCTAAAAGGGGAGTGTAGGACTTGAACCTTTTGCCAGTAAGATTTACTAATTTTAAAGGCACACTCCCTGCAAGGTATTTGTGTTTAGATGTATTACATCATATGAAGTGCATTTGTTTCTCTGCTTGTGTTGTGACCATTTGTGTTGCATACTTTATTTGTAGCACATTTTTGAAACTGATGGATTTGTGTCTATTTGCATGCATTTTCTAATTTGCAATGCAGTAACCCTGCCGTTACCATATATTGTAAGAGTTTTTCAGCAACAACCAAAAGCAATGGCAATCTTTAAGTTTTGTCTGATTGGAATTATTGTAATAGAAACATGTCATTATCATATCAAAAGAATAGACCTTTTAAAATTATTAAAAAGACAATTTTAACTTCAGGAGTTTATAAATCATACAACAATTGTAAATTGTGTCCATGTTTAAAATTTAATTTCATTATTTAAATCCAAGTATAACAATTTACCATTTAAATTGAATATCATGAATGAAAAGGAGCAGAAAGAAGTATAAACTTATAGTACATTATAGTATGGTATAGTATAGTATAGTACATTGGAATGCTTTGATTGAATTTGTTTTCAGAAGTAAAATAAAAAGCTCAGTTATAAATATTCTACTGTGTTTTTATGACCATTTCAAAGAATGTAGGTCACAACATCAGTGGCAAAACAATTATTCTCCTCCCACTCTAAGTTCAGTAATAACACAGCATTTTGTGCAAAAGACAAGAAGCTTATTTACATATTTTTTCCCCAAAGCTCTCCCATGACAATGGGGCTTTGTCCCAGAATATTGCCACAGTAACTCAGCAGATAGCTTTGTCATCTGCAGCAGGATTATGTGGCTAAATATTCTTAAATATTCTCTCTATGGGTACTACTTATAAATCCAATTAGTGCTTATTACTTGCCTCTTCAAATAAGTGTCCTTATGAGAATGAGCTTATGTGATTAACATGCTGGGGCTCAGCTGGCCTTTGTGTTTTTGACTCATAAATCTGTCTTCTCTGTAGAACAGCTTCAGTGGCACTGCTGAACTACTGAGGAAGTCTTTATATCAAAACTAAAAAGCACTGACATCAACAAGTTATAAAACCTTAACCTAGTTAATCAGGGTTGAAAACAATGCCAGAATAAATCATGTTGTACCATATGCGTGCAGATGTGCTAAAGGTGCTAGCAGGGGAGGTCACATTGTATGGACCTGCTTTGTTTCCCAGCTGTGATTAAAAATGCTCAGAATAAAAAGCAATGTTCATTTTAGAAATAAAAACAAATGGAAACCGTCTTTCTCATACAAAAACAAAAAACATACAAAAAAACAATTCAAACTCAGTGTTTTGCCAATTAGCTGTATTTCTGGAGAAAGTTTTTCCATTGTTGAGAACCAGCTTATGTTGTTCCACTGTCAGACACAGCCACAGTGATCTAATTCTTGTGTCCATTCAATTCATTTTCCTGTAGAGAGCTGCTCTGTTCAACACCACTGAACTGGACTGGGGCATAGCAACACATTACCTCATATTTTAAATCTATGGGCACAGCAAAAAAAGGAAAAACACCTTTAGCTTAACGTTAGGTAACCTAGAATTTTGTTTTAATTGTTCTTTTTTATGTATTTTTACTACCTTGCCCTGTGCTTCAACCTGCCTGCCTACTCAAGGACTTATGTATTAAAAATGTATTACTTCAAGACAGTTAAGACAAAATGCAATTGTTTCCTTTGAATCAATTTACCTGCCCATTAAAACTGTAATAAAAAATTCTTAAGGCCATTAGGCACTGGACTTAATGAATGCAGCACACACCACATGCACAGGCCTGACATCATACCCTCTCACTCGGGCTTCATCTGTGGGAATACTAAACCAAAATTAGCATAATGAATTAATATAAACACATCAGTATCCGGCCCGAACAGGCTCAGAGCACCACAGCTCCAACCCTCTCTTTCTGTCTTTAATGTGTCCCCTGCCAGCAGCTTTAACACATCTGCACACATATAGCACAACGTGATTTATTCTGGCATTGTTTTCAACCCTGATTAACTAGGTTAAGGTTTTATATGTGCATTGTTTGCATTTTAGCATTTTACTCAGAACTTGCAGATATTTTACTGCCCAAAACCTTTGAGCCAAAAACTCTCTTTTGGGAAATCTGGTTTAATATGGATTTATCTCCATTGCTAGAAATTTTAAACTGTATATAGGTCGCAGTGCTAGGACAATATGCTGGTAACACTTTATTTTACAGTACACTTAATACAGTGTAACTACAATGTAACTACTAGTGAAGTAGTCATACTGTTCATGCAGAAGGGATATGCACTGTGGCGAAAAAGTTTAACAATTATTTTTTATTACATTAGAACTGTACACAAAACGTACTTATGTAAGTACACTGTCAAAAATGTTGCAAAAACTCAAGGCAACAGGATCCCGCTAAATTTTTGAGTTCTGGGGCCAAGTCAAAATCTTAATTTTTCAACAACAAATGTTTTTTTTTTTTTTTGTTTACATAATTTGATGTTCATATGTCCTTAAAACATGTGAAATGTTAACTTGTTAAAAACTTTAAATTTTAAAAATTGAGAGTTTTTAGACATGAACATCAAATTAGGAGAACAAAAAATATTTGTTGTTGAAAACTTGACATTTTGAGTTGACCCCAAAACTTAAAAATCTTGAGGGGTCCTGTTGCCTTGAGTTGTCTGAGCGTTTTTTTTTTTTTTTTGTACAATTTTGTACAATGTCAGTGTACAATATAGTTGCATACTATTATGAAGCAGGTGGAAAAACAATCCCATATTTCATGACTGGAATATCCTCCAGAGCTCTGTCCAATGAAACCAAAACAGTTGGCCAAACCAACCCCCATTGTGCTCCAGATTGAAACTCGAAGCACACCTACAACATTTAAATCTTTCCTATCAGGTTGGGGTTTGTAATAAGAAGACTACAGACAGTGGGGACAATTATTTCAATCGTTTACTTGTCAATAGTTGTTGTGCCTGCTCTGAACATACAGTAATCTGCCCTCTGTCTTCTCTGTGGCTTAAAAACAAGCATAGTTCATTCTTTATAATGATGATTAATTTGCCATTCATTAATTTTATCTGTTTTCCACATAACAAAGAAGTAGCAGCTGAATGTTTGTAAATGAATGTTTGTAATTTTGTAAACAGAAGATCCCTGCAAATATTTTCTATCCACTAAGCAAGCTTTATGGATGAGGGATCTTTTTTGTTTATTCTTGTTCCTTTTGTCTATACTGGGCACTTTCAAAGTTATGCAAAAAGCTGTATGTAGTGGGAAGCAATGAATCTGAATGTTATACTCGACAAACAGATGGAGACAGTGATGCATCTCTCCGTAGTAAGAGTGGATATTAAGAGGAAACGCGAGGCAAGGCAAGAGTGAAATTAATCAGCTTGTCCACTTTTAAATCAGAGGTAATTTTTATTTTGGAAACTAGACAATGGCATTATACCGCAGTAATTCATCATGTGGAGAATTATTTTTGTTGCCCAAACTTCCAGCCGTTTCACTAATAACATTCACAGTGAGGAATCAGGTCTTTCCGCTGATTATTCAGACTGGCCTTTACCTTCTGCTAAATCCTTGTTGGACTAAGCTGTTGTCATGACTGTATTGTGATGCTGTGTGTGTGTTTGTGTTATTGTGTGTCTTATTTTAAAGAGGGTCGACTAAGAGATCTGTAGAAGTGCTGCACTGGCACAGTATGAAGTCAGCTCTTTTTTATTTAGTGCTGTGACATCACCTACTGTATACATTATATACATTATTATCTGTGCATTTCTCTGATGGATTCTCATTAGTTTTTACCGCTCTACAGGAGTCACGATGCGAGTCTGTGCACTCATGCTAAACTCACTGTGCTCTGATAAGTATTTTGTATGTCGAAGAGAATGTAACATTGTTTGGCAAATGGACTTTCTCTTATTTTAACAGATAATAAGGCAGCCCTGATCACAAGCCATGCAGAAAAAAATCAAATCACTGTCATACTACTGAGAAAATGAATGTTCCTAATAACTCCTAAATCTAAAACTGCCCATGTAGATGGTGACTGCTGGACCATGTCACGAATAGCACTCTTTGTATTTGCAAACACTGTACACTGGAGTGAGGGACACAGTGGCAGAGTGGTTAGTGCTCTCGCCTCTCAGCAAGGAGATCATGGGTTCAATCCTCAGACACACAAACTCTCTGGGTGGAGTCTGGGTTCTCTCCAGGTATTCCAGCCTCCCCCCACCATCCAAAGGTTAGGTGAATTGGTGACTAAATTGCCCCCCGTATCGGTTTTCCTAGATGAGGGACTTGTTTCTTGGCTTCTTGATTTCCTCAACCATCGGGTTCAGCAGGTCGAATGGGCTCTGTGCTCTCAGACAGGATAACCACCAGTATTGGCTCGCCCCGAGGATGCGTCTTGTCGCCACTGCTGTACATCCTGTACACCAACAGCTGTACCAGCTCTCATCCCGGCAGGTACTTGGTTAAATTCGCTGATGACACAGCCCTGATCAGTCTGCTCCAGGGGGACGAGCATGAATATGGTCCTGTCTTAAATGAGTTAATCTCCTGGTGTGATGAGTCCCATCTCCTCCTGAATACAGCTAAGACAAAGGAGATGGCTACATCATGACTTTAGACGGAAATCTTCTCACTGTCCCATCATCATCAAAGGAGAACCCATCGACACTGTCTCTGAGCATAAATATCTGGGTGTGGTCCTCGACCACAATTTGAAGTGGGACAAATACACAGACCACTTAACAAAAAAAGGCCAACAGAGACTATACTTTCTTAAAAAAACTGGTGTCTTTTAATGTGGACAAACTAATGCTAAAAATGTTTTACAGTGCTTTTGTGGAGAGTGTGTTGACGTTTTGCATTGTCTGTTGCTTTGGGGCTGCAACCGAGGCACAAAAAAATTCACTCAGCAAAATAGTCCTTACTGCTAGCAAAATTCAAGGTATCGCTCCCAACAGTCTGCTGGACATCTACTCAGGTCGATCTAAGAACAAAGCGGAGAAAATTTTATCCGATCCAAATCACCCACTTTTTAATGTATTTGAGCTGTGCCCATCAGGGCGGAGGTATCTATATCCAGCCATCAGCAAAAATAGAACCAGACAATCATTTGTCCCACAGGTAATTAGTTTACTGAATACATTTTCAAGTTTAAATTCTTAAAATTAAATTATTATCTCTGTGTTCAGCTGGTCCGCACAGGACAAATCTAATTTATATTAAATTTTAGAGGTTTTAGGATAAATGTATATATATTAGAAATGTTTTTCTATTAAGCCGAGTCTTGTATGAAATGTACGGCAGGGGATCCTTGACGTTGCCTTTAGTAACTGCATGGCCTGGTCAGAGCCTGTTTATGAATTGATATATGTTGCATTTATTGTATGTTGTGTGCATGTGGGTGTTTCTGTTTTTGTTTTTATGTGTTGCATGTTTCAGCTCACTGCAGAACAATTTCCCGACGGGGACAATAAACTACCTACCTACCTACCTGAATGTGAGAGTCATTGGTTGTCTTCCATTGACTGGCTGGCCCCTGTCCAGAGTGTATCCTGCCTAAAGCCCAACGTTAATGCGACAGACTTCATTACCCCTAAAGGGAATAGGTGGAAGAAGTTAAATGAATGAAAGAATTAATGTACACTGAAGTTATTACAGTGTCTTGTCCATTGTAGTGGGAATGAAAACCTAGTTTGGTTATGGTTCATACTTTATTTTTAGCTTTGACTCTAACAAAAGTTAAAACACCTTTGTTATTTATTTATTGGTTTATTTTACAGGGACAATGTACATTAATTAACATTTCTGTAAATGCACCAGAGTTAGCCAACCGGCTATTTTTCATCTGCAGTCCCTGGACAGTTGTTAAAAAGTCATTCTAAAACAAGATACAAGTACATCACATTAGAATAAACATTTCATAAAACTGTAGAGCCTGTATACATAAAATTCATTGAAAGGACATATAAACAAACAAGATGGCAGTGGAGAGTACAGTCTGGACAGCGCATATCAATGTAGGCATGTCTGATTGTCTATGAACCAGTTTTTTTTATTCATTTTGAACGTGTTGTATGTGGCCATTTCCCTAATGCTCACAGGGAGTTCACTCATGAGCAGCTCTGACTGAAAATGACAGTTGACCAAATGCACTTCTCCTGAATGGAACAATGCAGTCACCTCTTGCCGCACCCCTTTATGCCGATATGAAGCTGTTCTTTTAGTTACAAACTGTCCAAGTGGAGGAGAAGACAGTCCAGTAGTAATTTTAAACATTAAACACAAATTGGCAAATTTAACCATGTTTTCCCAACTCAAAAGCTTGTATTTCTGTAAAATTGTACAATGATGGTAACGCAGTGATTTTCTGGCCAGTATCTTTATGGTTTGCTTATACAGAGATTCCATTGGTTTTAAAGTAGAGGAATTTGCAAGGGACAGGTAGTTAAACAGTATTTTATGTGTGACAATACCATAGCGTGCATGAAGACTTTTGCTGCCTGTTAAATTGGAAACACTGATATTAAAAATTTGCTTGTTAAAATAAAATCAGATCTGCCTTTTTGGATGTCATTTTGGTTAAAAGGTTATATTCATTGTGCTTCACTCTCTGTCAACTGGACATATTCAAACCTGGCTGTGATGCTAGATTGAGAGTATATTTTAATGATTTCTGGCAAAATTAATGAAGGTGATGATTTGTATCAAATCAGTCTAAACAATCTGATATCGTTCTTAAAGCGGATCAAAACAGTTTTAAGTAATATGTATTGTATTGTTGCAAAAACATTGTTACATCTCTAAAAACTAAGCACAAGTGGCCTTTTTTTTTCTTTATATAAAGTGCCAATTTTTCAACTGACAATAAAATAAATCATAAAAGGTCTGTGTAACCTTAACACACAAGTTATTTGTTTTTTTTATTTTTTCTTTTAGACTTTTTTTATCGATTAATCTAGAGAGTTAATAGTAAGTAGTTTGGTCTGCCAGTCAAAGGTTTAGTTTCAGACCATGAATAAAAAAGAAGCATTGATCTAACACAGTTTTGAAGTCTATTGATTCAGATGGAGAAAAGTAAAGGCCAAAACACTAAAGATGAGCTGACAGTGGCTATCCTAAATTTATAGGATAAAGCAAAATAGCAATGCAAAAGAAAATGACAATGCAGACTTTTATTCAGAATATCAGTATGAATTCCAACACTACTGACCCTAGAAGAGTGATATATATGTTCCTTATGCATTAAGTCCACAAGTCATCGGAGCTCATCTTCAGTCAATCACTCTGTCAGACTGCTCAGATTTCTTCTATCCTCAGCCATGGCTGTAACAATGGGGTTGATTTGGTCCATCACAGTGAGATTAGCTGGATCAATTAGTTTCTTTTGCCTCCCAGAGAAACACTGTACCGAGAATAGAGCACAGCCTCACCAAGCAGAGTGGATGTTGGCACAATGCCTAGATCGTATTCATGATCTGTTGGATTTGTTTGACGTTAGATTTCTGCCACTTTCACTATGGAAAGACACAGTTTGCGGCATGCATACATTAAGTATAGTATAATAAAAAGGATATGATGATTGACAGTGCCAAGGAGGGAGTGTGGGAGGTAAAGAAGAAACAACAAAAGGCAGTAGTCCTCTATAATAACATTCACTGAACAGTTTTATCTAATAAATACTTAGGTGTGGGAAGAACAGATGATTAAATATAGGAGGCAGTGCCTACATGCACAGGTTTAGTGAACATGCTGTACATCTTTAAATGTTTTACAAACAGTACAGTAAAACCCTCTGATGGGGAACTGATTCCCTTCATTCATAACTTAAACCCCTAGGGTATGACCCATATAAACATTCCCTGCACAGCCGTACCAAGGACAGACCAGTTCTGTCCAGTCGAGTCCTTGTTTACTTGTCTTTGTGGATAACCCTATCTTTGACTTGTGTCATCTTATAGGTTATAAAAACCTCTACAATAGAAGCATAGCCAGACTTTATTGGTTAATACTGCCACAATATTTTGAGTGTCTGGGTCCTGGACTGATGGTAAATAAACCTTTCCTGCCTCAGATGGCTTTTACAACTCTAGGACACTACTAAATTCCATCACACCCTCAACATCTATATCAATATTCTTAATTTCAAAATGGTTTGCACCCCTTTTTACTGAGCTTTACAGAGCCTCTGAACCATTGGCTTTTGAAATTTAATATTTTTTCTGATCCTCATATGATACCATCCTCTTGCAAATGACCAAAGCTGCTTATTCAAACTTAATTTTTCTTGTTTTTTGGGCAGTGTTCCTAAACAGATACACCGCCGTCAGATTGGCATATCAACAACAGGCGATGGCAGGGTGTAATCAACAAACTAAGGCTTGGAGGAAGGAAGAATCTATCTAAAATGATGAGTGAGGATGATAGCAGTGATTTTTTTTTTTTGTGATGTTTTCTGCATCTATGACTTACCAGCTGCCTCTGTATGTTCCCTTTAGCTGCATTTAGAGAGTCTGCTCCATCTTCCACAGCTCAACGGCTCATCCACACAGCCAGGCTGTGAGGTGATTGTTTAATGTACACGAGCAATAGAGAAACAATGGTTTGAAAAGCAAGCAATCTTATGAATCAAGTCCAGTAACATTCCCTGAGCTAATTATGGGATTGTAGCACAAATGAATCCTAAATGTAATGAATCATAACTGCTCAGTCATTGTTGTTAAACCAGACCAGTCCATTTATCAGCCTTAGATGGTACTGTAAATGACCAATAAATGCAACAGTAACAGGACAAGTTGGAAAATGTGCAACCAGCCATTTATAAATGAGTTGATGAGCTGATTAAGTTTATGGCAATTCCAATGTCAAACCTGTAATGTAGCCGTCTGTCCCACTTTCCATGAGAAACCCAGTGGGATGGGAACATTTGACCATTACTTCAGAAAGCATTTCATATATACTGTACAGGCTGCATGTTTACCCAGTCAAAATAAAAGTACAACATTGCAGCATGTCCGAGTTCAGACAGAGCATGTATTTTTACCTTGGTGTCCTCAGAGATGATACGATAAGTAATATTTAATGACAGGTTTAAGTTTGTGCATCCCAAGGTGAAGGATAAAGTGTCTTTGTGTTGCTTTCACTCGGCTCAGTGGCTAATAACAGGTCTAGGAGCTGTAGGCTGTGCTTCAGTGAGTTTCACATCTTTAAACTGTCAGAGATACGTCTTGCAAAGCCATCGAGCTTTACAAAACATAACATAAAACACAAAAAAACAAACTGGGCCCATCTGCAATGGCCTCATGAATCCATACCTGTCTGCATATTTTTAAACAAAGTGTCCAATAAACTGGAAACAAATTAACCTTTTTCGCTTAACTTGTTTTGTTGATTTGACAGTTGTTCACAACAGGCTTCAGGAAATAATGCCTTTCCCATTTTTTATTTTTTTTTTTTAATGACTACAATTGGTCACTGCCAGTCATGACCCTTATTACATATACTGTATACGGAGATAATCAAATTCAAAAGGTCTAATGCAAATTATAGAACTATTGATTTCATACTCGCATAAAATATATTTTATTTTCTAGTTTAATTTTAAGTGAACAAACAAAGCTATCTAACTTACAGAATATATCAGGTGATTATTGCAGTGATTCACAATCATGAATAACTGCATTTTAAAATGACTTGCAGTGACTGACACAGAGAATGAAAAACAGTATAATGGAACAACAGTGTTTTCGAGGTAATAGTAAAATAGCTGAATATTTTCTAAACATGAAATTAGTCTGAAAATATACAAAAACAACTCATGAATTCAGGCAGATAATTTGAAATTATAATAGAGTGTCACAATGAGCTCCCAGAATACAAAGAATAAAAAAAATTAAAAGTTTATATTTTCTGGTTTGAGCAAAGCCAAATACAGATGGCTTTTATTAAGTTTTGCTTTTTTGCTCACTCCAATTTTCCAAAATAGCAAACTTCCACAGGAAGGAAAATTAAGAGGAAAGTGATGTCAGGGAAAAAAAATAATAATAATAATAATAATACATTAATACATTTAAATTTATTCTTATTGCAAAAAGGTATTCTGTGTATTTTTTATTTTTTATTTTTTTTTACCAAGTGGCCTTTCCTGTTGCTGCAGCCTTTACAAGTGATGTGTTTGGGAATACATAATGGCTTTTATGCAAATATAAGTTGACGCAAATGAATAGTTATTAATCTTACGTCCCTACCCTCTCTCACAGTCTGTCACATGTTCACACTCCACTCTTCACTGATGTGAACAAATGTGATCTGTCACATCCAACTTCTGTTGTGAGCTCCTCTGTGAAACACTTCACATTTCCATTACTGCCTCAGACTGACTTTCCTGAGGCCATCACACAGAGAGAGGCACAAAGATGAAGAACAGACCTCCCTTTTGCTCTGCTCTCAGGAAAATGTTCACTTGGACATGAATAAATGTAGCTTTGCATTTTCAGCCATTGACTACACTTCCTCACATGTCGTCTAATCAGAAACAGGGTGTCAGCTGTAGATGGTGACAGAGATCACACTGACAACTGTGAGGCTGTGATTGAAACAATATTATTTCACATTGCTTCAAGGTAAATCCATTTTTATTATGAGCGGAGCTGGTGTTAGTGGTGTGGTTAGTGGTACATTTACACCCGACAACTATGCAAACTAGGTATTTTACAACTGTGTCCTTGATGTGTTTGACTGTAATTTGAGCAATATATTTTAATAATGTCTACACATTCACACTGTAATCTTAAACGAGACTGGCTTTCCTTAAATTATTAGGAAAGGAACAGATGCAGGGACTCCTGCAGGATCTAGTGGTGCATTTGGTTGAAGACTCTTCCTAAGAATGAGTAATTTGACTTTACTGGGACTTTACTGAGACGCAGAGACAAAATGAATGACTGTCGAATCTGGTGACGGAGAATATTCTTCGCATGAGGGATAAGTAAGGAGATCATTACTCAGACTGAGAAGCTGAGAGGAGGAATTAGAAATATCCACAGCTGACAGAAGACAAATTCCAGTAGGACTTGTGCGTAGAAAGAGATTCAGACTTCTGGTTCTGTCTTATAGCCTTTAAAACATGCTGAATGTGTCAAGTATTTTGTAAAGGGATAATTAAGCAAATGCATTTTGATTGGTATTTATTAACACATAAGCTTTTATTAACACTGAGAAAGTCACCCATGGGAAAGAGAAATGTATGTGATACTGATGTATCAGTATCACATACTGATACATCAGTATGTGATACTGACGTAAGTTAAGGCTTGGGTTAACATTGAGCTGGCGTGTGTAAGCAACTTCAAGAGAGAGGGAAAGAGAGAAGTGGAGAGATATTCAATGAAGAGTCAGACTGTTAGACCTTCAGGATCATATCTCATCAGTTTAGTGGAAGTGACAAACATCTGTGAGCTCTTTGGTTTGGAGGACTCTGGCAAAGACAATAACAGAAAACAGATAATGAATATTCCACATGCAGCGTAATTATAGAGAGCACAGGGCCATTAATATTCTGCTCCCTCCAGGAAGTGCAAGATATGGAAATACCTGACCAAAAACTGAACAGAGCATTGTCACACATCAATGTTTACTTTTTCTATGTTATTAAAGCTATTTTCAAGAGTAGCTAGCTCTCAATAAATTGTGTTTTCATCCTGACCCTGCTGCAGTCATTCAGCCCATTGAGATTGCTAAGAGTGTTTGCTCAGGGTTTTCAGTTTACTGGACATTGCACATTAATTTCTCTCCCACTTTTATGCTCATGTAGATTCCTTGAAGGTTTGTGGCTCCCAGCTGTCCCTGTTTCTGCCATCCCTGCACAAATACAGTCGGCATTATTTCTGGAATAAAGAGAGCAGTTTGGCAGATATATACGTTATCATGGGGGAAAGCACAGATACAGAATAATTTGAATAATTTGAATTAGTAATGTGACTCGATAACCCGTAGACGCACTCCTCCATGGCATCCACTCATTCAAATTCCCCTGGAGACAAAATATGGTGTGACCAATTCACAGAGCACTTGTGAATGTAGGAGGAAAGCTGTTAAGCACCCAAAATCTGCTAGGCTGCCTTAGGACTCCAAAGGCACAGTGTTTACCACATTATCTTTCAGCTAATTACAGCGCTCATGTCAGAAATGTGGCATTTCCCTTTAAAGTTGTCAGTAGTTGCCATGGTAACCTCAGAGGCTCTTGTGCAGCTCTGTCTCCTCGGTTTGATGGAGCTTCGTAATCACCAGCTCCCCCAGACCTGACTCAGTGATGAACATTGAGACAGAGCTGTTAGAGGAGCACAGAGCAGGATAAATAGAGGCTCCACTGTGACAGAGCACAACAAAATGGGCTAATGCTTTGAGTGAGACTGAATGAGGAATACAGTATGTGCAATATGCAAGCAAAACTCACTGTGGGGCTTCTAATGTCATTTCTTCTGCATGGACCTGTTGATGAAGTGGTTCTGGTGGAGTTTTATACAGCTGATGATTGCATAAGGCAGCGAAAGTATAGACACATTGATGAGAACTATCAGTGTTACAATAGATGTTTCCATCCCTAAGTTTTATGCTTGCTTATAAACATTCACACAAAAGCCAAAGATTATGAGTAAAATGTCTGGCCACTATGACCGCCCAAAAATCCTTCATTTCTCCATTTCTGTTGATGACATTTAATTTAGAGATCACAAGCTGTGCTGCTAATACATAGTCTAACTTTATAACATGCCCAATCATAAATAATTGCAGTCCAGTCTCCATTTTCTATGCTTCTCTTGTTATTTAGGTGAACAACAGCACTCTCTTGAACACCTTGTTGGAAACATGTCTAATCAACATTATGTTTTCCTCTCTTGCAAACTTTAAAAACCTTCGTTTCATGTTTGGATGTAAATTCAGCTAATACGATCATATCAAGTTAACTCTTTTAGTTGAAATCTCCAGTTCAAGTCTCATTATGTGGTCCTGCTCAGGGTTTATTCGGTGTCCTTTTAGTTAAATTTCTATCCAATTTCTGCTCAGTGTGCTCTGATGTTCACATCCTCAGTTGCGAACACATCCTAACACATTTCCACACATTTGGCATGGCATTTGGAGATGGCTTCACCGTTGGCACTAAACGTTTTCAAATGTACAAAATGTGAAAACATTTGCATGCTCATTAAATATACATCATAGGCAAAAGCAGAAGGAATTTTCCATCTAAATATGCAAATACATTCCAGTTTATCTCGAATGGCTAAGTCAACAGAAATAATACTTAATATATTCAAGTTAGCAACACTACTAAATTAGGCAGAACATCGGGACAGATTATTTTGACAATTATTGGCCTGTTTTCTTCTCTAACTTTGAGATTTCCCATTGGTGGCATGCTGCTCTTTGGGGCAAATCATATTTACACAGACTTTATTATTATTATTATTATTATTATTATTATTATTATTATTATTATTATTATTGTTATTATTATTATTATTATTGTTATTATTATTATTATTATTATTATTATTATTATTGTTATTGTAGCAAAGTGTTTCCAGTCCCACGTTTACTCCATTTTGACTTGTCTCTTGACACTAAGCCACAGCACAAACTGTCAGTCAAGCTAAGTAGAACCACTCATCGCTGACAGAGCTCAGTGCAACAGATAAATGTTAGGTGATTTAGAGACTGTTTAGACTCACAGACACTGAAACAGTCTGTTTGTCCTGTCAGTGTGAACATTATCATATTACCACCCACGTGCCTTGCCCAGGTTATCATGGGTGCTTTTTGTTATGTTTCCGTACTTGGGTATGCACATCTTTATACTTGGAACTATGTTTGCTTTCAAAAACATTTGTTTGAGATCATCTCTCGTGTCTACATTGTTTCTGTTTCATTTGGAGCATCTTTAGTCTTCACTTCTCTACCATCTTATCAGTATTGACTTGCTTGTCTGTTCTTCTTTAGTTATTAATTGTAACTGTAGATGTTCTTTAGAGTTGTGTTGGATTTTCCAAAGTAGCTGAATGTAAATGAGTGTATAGGCCTGTGGCTGCAGTGTGAATGAAGGTGAACTCTGTCTTTTTTCACTCAGCCAGAGGCTCCAGTCTGTCCCTTCTGTGTGCAGTCCTTGGACTGTCTCTCATGTCTTTTCATCTTGTGCTTTAGTAGATCCAAAGTGGGACAGTGTAAGTGTATTTCCTCCTGGTCCTCTTCTGTCTGATCCAGAGGGCTGGGCCGCTAACAGTTTTGACTGCAATCTCCTCTTATGTCAGATCTTTGAGTGCAAAGGGCTACAACACAAATGAATGGTTGACTTGTTGAAGACATGAACAATAAATGAGCTAACAAGTCTGCAGAGACTCAAGGCAGTCCTCAGGAGGCCAGATAATGACTGTACTTTGGTGTAGAGCTGCAGTTGGGCGAAACACCCCTGGAGTAAATAAAAGGAACATAGGAGGCTGCAGGTCAGTTTTTTCACCTCATCTATTTCAGGTGAGGCTCAGATCTGACAGATTCTCATTCACAGAGAGATATGTCACTGACCCGCATGTAGTCACTGACAAATATATTGTGTTTGACCAAAACCAACGTGTCAGGTGTCATTTTCCCTCAGGGCAAGCGAACAGTAGAGTTAAAGTGTTCTGAAGGTATTTTAAGACCTTAAACACAGTTACTTGTGTGTGAGTTGCAGCCCAGGGCTATTTTTTTATGGTTTACTCTTAGACCCAAAACAATTAAAAGGAAAGCATCATGTAACACTGATCACTGCTGGTTAGCATGCACAAATGCATGGCTTAGTTTGAACTTCAAAATTATAGTATTTTAACTATTAGTGTTGGCTTCATAATTATAATGACTTTTTTATACCAAAGGCAAAATTCAAACTACAAACTATATCTCTGGCTATTCACAATTGTTCAAATTTTCCACAAATGTTAATGTTGGTATGCAGGTATTATATTGCTTAAAAAAAACAAAAACATTTTAGTTAGGGCAAATACTGTATTGGCCCAATATATATAAAAATAAATAAATAAATAAATAAAAAAAATCCATAAATATCAGTAGTTAAATGTGGCAATTGACTTGTCAATCAACCTTTGTTAAAACAGTGTAAAAATAGTGCAGCTTGTATTATTAATGCTTTTATCCAGACCTGATCTTGTTTATAAAACACAATCTGAGGTCATATAAGTACAAGCTTTCACTAACATTTCTCTTCATATCTCTCTCAGTCCATTATAATGTGTTGCTCTGACAGACGTTTGACTATAGCATCTACACTGAATGGATATGAAGATTCACAGCTGATGACTTTATTTATTTATTTTATCTATATTTATTTTATTTATATACACGGTGGCAGAGCGGTTAGCGTTCTCACCTCCCAGCAAGGAGGTTGTGTGTTCGAGCCCCGGGCCGACGAACACACCATCACACAAACTCTCTGGGTGGAGTCTGCATGTCCTCCCCGTGTTACCGTGGGTTCTCTCCGGGTACTCCGGCTTCCTCCCACCGTCCAAAGACATGCATGTGTTAGGTGAACCGGTGACTCTAAATTTGACCCGAGTGAATGGTTGTCTGTCCGTGTTCGTCTCTGTGTCAGCCCTGTGCCAAGCTGGCCCCTGTGAAGAAAGAAAGAGAGAGTGCAGTGGGGTTCCTGTATTTCATCTCCATGCAGTATTCCAGCAGGTGTCCCCCAGGGGGGGCTGTTGTCTCCTTTACTCTTTGTAATATGCATTAATAGCTTGGATACATGTCTCCCCTCTTCTGTTTTTCCTGTGAAGTATGCAGATGACCTCACACTGACTGAGCTCCTGATTGGGTCGTTGCCTGGCTTGATGCAGAAAGCCCTGGACTCTGTGGATGAGTGGGGACAGGAGTTCTCACTGGCAATTAATGGAGTAAAAACTATGGACATGGTCATTAGTGCTAGAAGGGAGCCTAACATCCCCTGCCCTCCTCCTCCTGTAGTCGGTGGTCAAATGATCCACAGAGTCTCCACATTTAAACTTCTTGGCGTTCTAATATCCTCAGATTTATCCTGGGACGCACATGTCAGATACATGCTCTCCAAAATACGCCCAAGGATACATTATCTTAGTGTGGCCAGAAGAGCAGGACTTCCACCTGATGTCCTCAAACAGATCTATCTGACTTTCATTAGACCTTTTCTGGAGTAAGCCAGCCCAGTGTGGAGTGGGCTGACAAAAGGCCTCTCCGATGAATTAGAACGAGTGCAAAAAAGATGCTGCAGGATAATTGGGATCTCACCCTCTTCCCTTCCATCCCTGTGTGAGAGACGGGATGTGGCCACACTGCACACCCTCCATAATGTCCTGAAAGACAGGTCCTCCCCTCTGCATACTTTTATAACTCAGGCCCCCTCTACTGGATATGAGTTGAGACACCAGAGACAGTTATTAGCAAACAGGAGCAAGACTAAAAAACATGAAATGTCTTTTATTCTGCGTGCTCTTAGATTGTTTTATAGGTAATTTTTATGGTTAATTTATAATGATTTATTTTTTTATTTTTTTTTATTTATGATGTTGTGACTGATGCATTTCAGGTTTCACATTGTATGTTGTCTCCTGCCATGTCAATCTTTTAATAAATCTAATCTCTGTCCAGGGTGTACCCCGCCTACGGCCCAAAGTTACTGGGATAGGCTCCAGTCACCCGCAACCCCTAACGGGAATAAGCGGTAGAAAATGAATGACTTTATTTATTAAACTGTCAAGATGTGACATTGTGTTATGGATCTCACAGACACTGTTTGAACCATTGACACAAAAATATATATATATTTTTTTCTTTTATTCTCTCTGCCTTTTGTGGTCATCATTAAAGATTTGTTATGAAATAGTGGCTTTTTGAATGGCTCTGATTATAGCAAGATTACTGGCATCAAGCTCCAAAGTTTTTGTGGCTTCTAAGTGCATGCATCTTTAAAAGGTTAAGAGTTGACCTTTATCCAGTATTAAACATTTCTGACAGGCTCCGTGGAGTCTCTGCTGATGTAAAGAGAAAATAATAACTAACACTCGACTTAATACATTATACAGTCTACTTAACAAGAACTTATGTGGAAATATCAAAATGTTATGGCACTTTATCCCTGAGGGTGTTTAAGCAGAACAAAATTCTACAATTACAGACTCTAATGATGTCTTACTGATTATGAGAAGCTCATTAAAAGTTGTCAGTAGATATCACTGCTAGATGCTCTTCCTGTGTATTCTGCTTGATGCATAGTTTGTCATGCCTGATGTTTAATTTAACAGAGTAATAATTCACACTTCATGGGTACTGCATCCTTGTTATAAAATAATCAGACACTACTTATTGTGACTTTATTCAGTACTTCACCACACAAGTAACCTACAAGACTATGGTGGCAGTTTCCCAATTCCCCTTTCTTTGAGGCCATCTCACACTGTCTAATCTTTGTTGGAAGTTATTATATCAGAAAACTGATTTTACCTTCCCACAAATGTAAATAATCTAAGATTTTAGCAATAAACTAGAGCCCTGTGGATGTCTTCAAAATGTCCTGATGGGATTTCAAACTTGTTTATCACAGATGTATTATGTTTCTAGTCTTGTTCACTGGTAATGTCTCTAAAGTTTTTACAATGCAAGTTTTGTTTGGAAACTGGAGACTTGGTAAAATTAATATCAACACATCTCTTTAGGGAAGCACTCAGGTTTTATACTTTCTAAGTCTGATCTCCAGTTAGAATTAAATTAGTGCAAAAAGACCAGTCATAAATCAAACCCTTACAGCAGCGTTACAGATAATCATGTGGCTCTGTGTGATAGAGCCACTGGAGGAGCCCCTGAAATAGACAGAGGAGCTTTATAAAAGCCTGACACGGAAAGTAACCAGCACTGCGGTAGTCATTAACATCACAGCATCTGCAAATGACGCCATAGTGAGAGACTGAGGAAAGTTCAGTGCTTAGGCTTGTAAATTACTTTTCTACCTGCCGCCGCACACAGCATTTGGTTGTAAATGTTAAAGTGCATAGAAAGGAATTTTAGCGTACCTTTATAGTGTACTAAACTAAATCTTTTTTTTTCTGTTTTGGTCACCCATTGGACATCCACATTACACATCCACCCAGCCTTGAAATGAAAGTGAGTTTTCATGTTGAAAGGCAGTGTAAATTCCATTTACTATCTCCATGAATCAGCTCCAACTATGAAAGAAAACTATAGTCTGCAAAAACACCTTCAGATTAAACTCAGAATAACTTTTACTCGTGTAAGATATTTGCTTGGTATCCAAAATGCACACAGGAGATGTTTCAAACTATGGAGACATGCTGGTTCCTGTAGGATACTGTGTGCGCTGATCTCCTGCAGCTCAATGACAACGCTGACACAGATCAGCTGTTTTTTTCAGAGACTTCCTTTTGACGAGAAATAATCTATTTTGCTAGAGTTGAATGTTCGTCATTCTGCAAAAGAAACAGAGCAGGCCCAGCTTGTGGTGTTTGAATATCCTACAGCTGTCACAAAATATGTCTCAAATGTGTTAGGATCTGATTTGAACTATGCAGATGTCTAATTTTAGATTCATTGCCATCATACAAATGAAAATATTAAACAATGCATATATATACAGGAAGTACTTAATAATGAGGTTGTTCATCAGTACCACTAGTCTGTCATAAGGAAATAAGGAATCATAAGGAAATGTCCTTTTGTCAATGATCCTTCTGTTCGTAAACACTGTCAGTCTTAATCAGCTGTTGGAAATGGTTCAGTGAAGCGTGCAATAAATGACACAGACCTGTTATTCTGTCATAAGCTCTTCACAAAACTGGACTGACATGAGTTTATCTGGGCGTAAAGTTTTTTTTTTTTTTTTCCTACCTGATAAACATTAATGAGTCTCTGGTTGAATTTTTGCATATAACCCACCAAGCTTGTTGATCCATTCGCATTAGAACTTTTGACAAACTAAGCTAAAAGTTGAATAAAAGTCAGTCACTAGTTGGTTTTAGAAGGGATAAGCAGTTTAGTAAAGATTAGTGAGAGAAACTGAATGAATGCTTATTTTAAATTGAAACTAGTGTATTAAGTAGATAATGTTCATTTCTCATTTAAAATGTCCTGACCCTGTCATGTGATGAAGCCTCTGAAAAAGGTGTAAACAGCATGACTAGACTATTGTCATTGTCTGTTTAGGAAGGTATCTGAGTAAATGAAATGTGGAGAAAGAGTTTGGAAAATGTATATTGCCAAAGCTGCAGCTTTTGTAAGACATATTTTGCTGCAGCCTAAGGCCCCCTACACACTGGCTGTGTAACTGCAGCGTGGCGACAGGGTCAGAGAGCCGTTTTCACTTCGGCACCCAGCTTAGCAGATTAGAGCAGCCACACTGCCGCATGAGACACAGGGTTTGTCAAACAGAGCTTTCGTGGCTGGCGCTGGGTCATGTTTTTCTCCCAAAATACACACAAAATATGCATATATTGAGCTCTACACAGACTTGATGCATATTTTTAATGTTTAGGGGATTTCTGGCTCTGGACTAGGACTTTCACTTTTACTTGTAAAAAGTCTTGCATTTGCAATGACCAGCCTACAGAGATGGTAAACACACACCTCTTTAGTCAAATTTAGTCACCATAGGTCTTTTATATGTGGCTGTACTCTCATATTGACTGTTGCATGGCTTTTTTGTATAGCAGCCAGAGTGTACAACCTCGCGTCACCGTGGTGTGGGTCTAACACCAGTAGACTCACAGCTACACCCATCGCAGCTAGTGTTTAGGGGCCCTAAGCGATGGTAAAGAAGTAATTACCACGTTCTGCTGCACCAGGGAAAAGTTTTCCTTTGATCATCAAAGTCTGAATTAAATTACTTTCATGGGTTGTCTTTTCAAACATTTTAACAATCCATTAACCTCCCAGTTGTCTCGATACAGACGGCTTTGCAGTTTCTGTTTGGCAGTAAATAGTGCCCCATCTGCTCTTTTTGTTATGCACATGTTTAAATGTTTCTTTATTGCAAACTATATTGAACAATCAGCATAAGTTTGATAAGTCTGGAATGATTGTAAAAGCTGGTTGAATCACGTCATGAGGACGAGGATGGAGTGTGTCTGGTGAAGGCGATGGAGGTATTTTAATGAGGATGAAAGGAAACATCAGCTGTACTCTTGGCACAACTCACCGCTCTGTGACAAGACTGCATTCATTAAATACAGGATTTGTTTGGCACTGGCTCTGCTCCAGTCACTGGTCCTTGTCGTATGTCATTCCTTGATATGGGCAGTGACTAGATGACAGTGGCCTAATTTGTATGAAACAATTGCAATGCACAAAATGTCAGTTTACATCAGCCAACAGTGGGTCTCAAGCCAAGGAGAAGTTGACATGTCATTTTGCAACATAATTTATTTATCAGGCATGGTATTATTATTTACTCACTCATTTGTTTTGAAACTGGGTTGTCATTGCATGCTTCTGCTAAATCTCTGTTAAGGTACATTCACACTGCGGATGAAGCATCTGACAAAAGTCTGACAAAATCTGAACTTGTGTTACTGTATTTCTAATATTTACAGTGACACTGGGGGCTGCATGTTAAAAAATACTTTTTTTTTAAAACACTTTTTATATAATACAATAAGCAAAAATAGGACAATTTTCCAATAATAATAATAATAATAATAATAATAATAATAATAATAATAATAATAATAATAATAATGCATTAGTCTTATGTAGCTCTTTTCTAGACACTCAAAGTCACTTTACAATTGGGTGCATAATTCGTTCACTCCCCAGTCATACTTGTTGGTGGTGAGCTTCTTTTGTAGCCACAGCTGCCCTGGAGCAGACTGACGGAAGCGTGGCTGCCAATCTGTGCCTACAGCCCCTCTGACCACCACCAAACACACAGTCACGCTAACATACACTATTCATACAGGCAAAGAAGGTTAAGTGTCTTGCCAAAGGACACAACAACAGTATGCAATGCTGGTAGCGGGGATTGAACTGTCAACCTTGGGTTAGAGGGTGAACGTCTCTGCCGCCCTGAGCTAACTGTCAGTTGTGCTCTCTTTCTAGCTATTCCAGCCTGTGTTTGCATAAGAACAGATCAGGGCTCAAAAACATGAAGTGAAATTGTTGGGTGTGGCGGTTTACTGATTTACTGAGTGTTTTTTTTTTTACAATGGCTATGAACATAAGGTTTTTTTTATATCAAACACATGGGGCACTTGAAATCATCAGTCTGTGGACGTAATCAATGCCGGCCAAGTTTGTACGTCTGTTACAAGATATAAACCTGCTGTGAACTGCTCAGTAAAAGAACAGCTGTGTGGACATTTACTGCTCACCTCAGCTTTAATTCTCACTAAATGAGGCTTTTCTGGAGATAAACCATTGAACTAAAGCATGCTATTTATACATATATCTTACAGCAGTAAGTCATTAGATAATACAATTTGACATGGTACTTTTTTATTTGTAGTTAATGGCCTCCGTATGCATTAGGAACACTGAAGTCTGTAGAGAGTATTCGTCTGTAGATTTGACTTCGCAGTATGACTTTGACATCAATATGAACACAACAGAGGATTTCCAAAATGATCATATCCAAAAATCTTATGCAAAATAGCTTATCTTTAAAGCCCAGATGTATTTATTGCCAGTTGTAAAAAGTACCATATGCTGAAGTCCAACTATCCAATCTGATTATAAAAGAAAAACTATGAGTGTGGAACCAAACATACTTTTCAACAGAGACTTCCCTGTTGTGAGAGCTTTATGTTTTGTATATATAAAATATATAGAAAATAAAAATAATGAAACTTGAACACCATCAAGTATCTGAAATCAGTACATTGTGATGCGTCCAGAGACGGAAGCTACTGCTGTTAAGAAGAGAGAATATATCCGAGAACCTGTAAACCCGGGACTTTCTTACGGTGAGGCAACAGTGCTAACCACTTTGCCACAGTGCATTCATGTCAAAATGCAATTTTTAAGCTATAGCAAGAAAAAAACAAAAAAAACAAAACAAAAAAAACAAAAAAAAAACTCTCTCCACTCTGCCTGTCTGCATGTGTACTGGAGCTGGCAATTTGTTCTCATCTGATACACACTAAATGCATCTGGTTCAATCTATTTTCATGCCTGGGAATTCTCCACTTTGCAGTTGTCTGAAAACTAAAATAATCACTGTGGCAACTGGGATTAGAGCCTTTTGTCCAGTAAACAATGGCCTGAACTGTACAAAAAACCTTGATTACATGGTACTATTTATAATAAACACAATCCCAATGCCAATTTCCAGTTGCTATTGAAAAGCAGCAATAGATGGACAAAAAGCTGAGAGTATTTTTTCAAACTGTCTTTTAAATAAAGGCATGATTTCTGAACAGTAATATAAACAATTAAAGCTGCAAGCAGTGATAAAAGGCCTTCACAGCTCTTACAACTGAAGCATATGAGTATTTCTCACACATTTATGAAGTGTTCTAAATACAAAAACACACTGTACACTTCATTTGTAACTAGTAGTTTGTTTTAACTACGGTTCAAAACACAAAACTTCTAGATACAGTCCCAGATATGTCCAGATGATTCTGCATCAGCTTGGAGCCTGCCAGAGCAAAACCATAGGACAAGTTTGCAAAAGTAACTTTAAACCAACACAGCCGACTTACACGTTGAGTGGAATTGTTGAGTTTGGCTCACAACTGATTCAGACTCTGAAGAAGACACACACAACAGAAGAGCATAGACCAATATCACCATGAAGCCCTGGGAGGACTATACCCCTCGGAAGATGAAGGCCCTTTACGATGAGGACTTTGACCTAGAGGCTGTTCTGAACTCCTCACCTGCAGAGAGCGCCCTGCCGCACCAGCCGAGAGCAAACAAAGACCAACACCTGAGGAGGCCAGGCTGATATGTAGTACATGTTTATACTTATCTGCACCTGACCATGACAGTGAAAATACTGTATATATAAAAAAAGTGTATTGATCATGCTTTCTTCCACTATCTAGGAGGAGGAGAAGCAGCTGGTACAGGAGCTCAAAAGGCAGCTGGAGGAGGCAAAAACCACAGTTCTCGAGACGCAGAGGGAACTACAGGAGCAAATCCACAAAAACATGTGTCTCAGCAGCAGCTAAAGGTGGATGTGACGATGGCTCACTACAGAGCTGTCCAGCTAAACCAAACAAGACGAGCTCTCTGCAACACTCAGGATGAGCTAAAAGAGCAGATCCTGACCAATGAAAAACTTCAGCACCAACTGAAAAAAGAAGAGGAGGAGAGCAAGATCACTGAAGCGCTGAGCATTAAGCAACTGGCCAAACGCTAACATGGCCATTGAAGAGCAAAATTAAAAGACACAAGCAGCATGTGAAGGACCTAAAAGCAGTTCTGATGACCGCAGTAATGGAAAAAGATCTACAGAGAGCTCTACAGAACAGCGAGGTGAAGAGGCAGCAGACAGTGGACGCACTGGAAACGCTACAGCTCGACCTCAGAAAGAAGAAGTGGTGTAGGCGCAGCTAAGCTACCTTCAGAAACCCCGACAACCCTTAATCCAACAACACCCTCCCTTTCTCTACCCCCCCCTCCCCCACACACACACACACTTTCCTCTGACAAAATAAAATAAAAATACATAAATACTTGTTTTACATATCTGCATGTATTAAAATAAGTTACAATTAGGTTTCTAATTTACATGGAAAGACAATTTCTAAAAAAGCATAGCAGAATAAAAATTATTAACAAGGTATTACATTTCATGGTGTGATTAATTTGAATAGTATTATATTTATTGGGCA
This sequence comes from Bostrychus sinensis, assembly GCA_020698575.1. NCBI lineage: Eukaryota > Metazoa > Chordata > Actinopteri > Gobiiformes > Eleotridae > Bostrychus > Bostrychus sinensis. The sequence goes on from CM036245.1 coordinate 15,187,905, forward strand.
GGTTTATATTTCCAATATCGAGAGAATATAAACCAATATGGCCAACTTCCTGTTTGTTGGAGGGTAGAGCTATAATAATATTTTAGGCTTACCTTGATGTGAACCATTATTGTCCTAAATTTCACCCCAAAAATGTCATCCCAAAAGTAGGGGTGTCCCATATCCTATAGGGCTCAAATTACTGGGGGTGCTGTTGAGTCTTACTGTTTTGGGCATGTCCCATTTGGCTATGTGAATGCAATTTTGGCTGGAGTCAAGAAGTCAAATTTGCAAATTTGAAATATTCTGAGAAACAAATGAATAACAATAGGCCTTGCGCCTGCTTTGCTTGGCTCGGGCCTAATAATACAGTAAATGATATGCAGTCACCTGCAGACTTAAACATAGAGATGCTACAACGTACTGTTTCTGATTTAGTCCAAGATCCAGCCGCCTCTGAGCATGAGTGTGGCATTATTTTAACAGCAAACAGTGAAGTCTATGGGACTGTGAGTCTCTTTCACTTTACAGGAAACTGAAGATTCATAAAGCTCTTAGTTCAGATTCAGCAGGGACCCGTGCTCTCACAGTGCATTGTGCCGCTGTCAGGTTACATTTAGGAGCAACTTCTTATGTTTTCAACTATACAGTATATGCTTTCTGACAAAAAGGAAAACAAGTGTCTGAAGTCAAGACTTCTCAAGTGTTTTACAATATCTTTGAAGATTGAGTTAGTTAAATTTGATGTTGGTCGTATCAAATGCTGTGGATGTGACATACTGCGATGAGAGACACAGAAGCAGCAGCCAACACTGAAACACAATCTGCTGCCAGGAACACACACTGTTGCACTGCCAGAGGTTTCTGAGCTGGCTGCTGTAAAGATCCCACTGTTTAATTTAGCCTCTATCCATGTCACAGGACAAGGAGCAGCCTGTCACAGCAGGAGAGGCCAGGACAGCAGCAGTGTGAGAATAGAGACAGAATCTGCCCCAGAGGGACCACAGGCATTGAACAGATTCTACAAATGAATATCATTCACCTGTGTTAATGTGATCACTGTACTGTCACTCACATCACTACAGATATTATTTTCTAGAAAACAAGTAGGTATCACATCTTGAAACCATGAAGTGAAATCGTGAAGTGATTTATTGATTTATATTTGTGTTTTTATTGTATCTGAACATTGTTTATTAAATTAAATATACATATAACACTCAAGCTCACGAAGTTTGTTTGGCACTCATCAGTCGTCTCTAGGTATCATTAGCGTGTGCAGATTTTTATAGCTCTCGCTTTGCAACACCCAATAAAGCACAATGATTCATGACAGAGCACGTGATGCAAATCAAGAATGTGGCATTAACCATAGAGAGTCCATTTAAGGACTAAGTCCAAAGCTGGACTTACCTGCAGTAGTAGTTGGAGCTTTACTGTACACTTTTCTTTCTAAACATTTGTGCAAAATGGTTTCGATGATGGGCTCTCTGGAAGCTTAAGGCTGTGAGCTGTTTAGGAGCAAACATCAGTTGTAAATGATCTGTAGATAAACTCTAATTGTTTCTGTGATAAAAGAGTCTGAAGGAAAGTAATATGCTTAGAGAGAGAGAAGTGACTGACATTATACCCTCACAAAGAGACCAGCAGGGGGCTTTTTGTAAGTGTATAATAAAACCAAATGTTATAATTACACTTGATCTAATACAATTTTTAGCTGGTGTTTTAAGTCGGTGAGTATGCTGTTGGTGGATGTACAAATATCTATGTTCACATTGTAGTCATGGTACATAAAAGTTGCAAAGCAGTACCCAGCAGTAGAGATCAAGACACTACGCCAGCGATCAGTAGTGGTTGATGCCCATGTACTTTTTTTTGCATATACTTGTGTTTGTTGGTAATCTGTCTATTCTGAGCAGCCTACAGTGCTGTAAACCATTTATTGAGACTCTGAAGAAGCTTGTGTGGAGGAAAAAGAGGCTGAAGAGGGAATAGAGCTCAGACAGAAAATGAGACCACAGAGAGCAGATACAAAATGTTGGAGGTATTAAGTAAGTATTTGTCACTGCTGCACAGGAGAACGAGGAGACAGAATGAGGCTCTGAAGGAGGAGCAGATCAGCTGTAGATGGAGGATGTGACTGAGAGTAGACAAGTCTATGGTTTCAAACAGTAAATAGGAGGCTGTTTGGTTGTGCGTCTGCGACAGGTCTCGATGTCTCCCAGTGGGAAAACAGGCTCAAAATCTAGGAAGAAATGTGATATATCTGTGATAATGGTTTCACAATGTGATTACAGTCATTCATTTTCTGCCAAGAAGCCTGCTCTTGTGTATTTTAAAGCATTGGGTATCACAATTTTGTTTTCACCTTAGGAGAATGGCAACTGTTAAGTGAGTGATTCCTTAAACACTCTGATAAAGGCCTGCTCATGAATAGTAATTGTGTGCATGTTAGAATTGTTGCTATTGCTCACTGTTGCATCACAAAGACTTGTGAAAAGACACTGACAGTGAATATTTATCCTAAGGTTAAATTTGTATATTCGCTGCATGCATGACAGTTCTTTGTTAACTTTGTTTTGATTGTGCTTTTTGACTCCCACCTATCCTTCATTTTCTGCTGTGTAACTTCAGGATGTGCTAAAGTGTACAGTTCTTCCAGACAGTTATGTTCAGTAAAATGTGCTTTTGCCTCAATGCCCCAACACACTGACCTTCCACAGAGTAGCAAAACTTTGTTGTTGTTTGATAACCAAAGCACAATCATTGCATCAGTAATCTTATAAAATTCAGCGAGATTATCCTAAAATTAGAACAAAGAGTGGAATAGACTTGCACACATTTGTGTTGTAGAAAACATCCACAGAGTTTGCTATGTATTTGCAAACAGAGGGAGGTGAAATTGACTTCTACTCTGAAGTCCATTTACTTTCATTGTCCCACTACATTATATTTTCTCATGGGTCATTAAACCATAGTAATAACCTGAACTGGAGGTCTCAGATGATCAACAAAGAACCAGGGCTGGCATGAGTGAGTGGCTTTCAGTTCAAACCTTAACATCTAATGGCCATCTTGAGAGAAACCATAAAGAAAGTTTTAAGATAATATTGACCCCTACCTACATGTGGACACGGCATTGGCTTGGTGGACTGATGTCAATATATCTAATCTTATTAGACAATTATTGATAAAACACAAGCCCAGTTTCTTTTTAATAATCAGATTTCATGGTGAGAAATGCTTTACAGTTCTGTGTTTTATGTGAAATAAGTAAACAGCGCCACATACAAAGTTTTGAGACCATCAAACTATCCAAGAGTGTCCTCTCCTTTTGATGGTGTCCAAGTGTGTCTCAGGAAAGCAGAGAGTGATATCGGAGAGTTCAGTTGCTGATGGAGTCACACGTCACGGCAGAAATTGACTGGTGTAAAAGCATGTGTAAATGTGCAAAGCCAAGTTTATTTTATAAAAAAAAAAACAAAGAAACAAACAAAAACAAAAAAACCTCTCCCCAGTCGTCTGCCTCATTATTACAGCCAGTGTTGCACATTGGATCCAGACTGACTTCTATTGTTTTTGTGTTCACTCTCATTTACCCCGCTCTGGTGTTTGATTGTCAGTATGATGAGGACTGTGATGCCTAAATGGTGTCGGAGAGGGGATAATTTCATGTGTGTTTTTTTTTTTTTTTGGACCAGCTATTATAAAATAAACCCCTCTATTTGGACCCAAAACTGTGATTTTTTTTTTTTTTTTTCATTTTCAAAGCGGCAAAACTCATCATGTTATCAGTGAAACAGTGCGACTCACATTCATTGATGTCTCCTCTGCAAAATTAGACCTAATTTTTAGCACCGAAAATATATACTTCTCTTTGAAGCACAGGAGAAAAACACTGAATGCTTAACTGCCCAATGAATGAACTGCATATAAGCAAAAACATTTCCTTTTTTATAATGATTGCTAATGACCTTTTTCCTGTGTTTTGTCTCTTTCTAGGTAAGACTATTCTCTGCACTTTTAACTGTCAGTATGTGCTGTGCTCCTGTCATCTGAGAGGGCATTGACAAGACAAAGTAAGTTTTTTTGATGCTTTGATTTTGTTGTTACATGCTGCTCTTTTTTTCAATCTGAATGTGTCTTCCCGGCTGATTATCTGATGCTCAATAAAAAAAATTTAAGATGAACCTAGTAAATCTGTCTCATTGAGATGTACGTTAGCAGAAGAATAAGTCTTTGATACTGAACATTTGTAAAGAATATATTATTGCTGTTAAAAGGAAGAACATATTGATGTGATAGCCTCTTAGAAAGGTGTGATGCATATCATTAAAATGCATGCATTATACTGGATCTTGATTAGGACACTGTAATGTCAAGCTTTGTTTCCTAAAATAATGCATACAGATTTAGATTTAGGGTGTGTTGACATTGGAAGGGAAGGATCAACTCTAGTGGTTGCTCTGTTTAAATGGCTTGCTGTCATACAAACTCTTCTATGCACCTAACATAAACATTTGCAACTTTTTCATATACAATTTCTTCCAAGTTTTGTTGGCTGGAGCATTATTTTCACTCAACTTGAACTATAGTGCTTGTTTCCAACATGTTACCAACTTAGTCTCTTTTCCTTAGCACAAGCTGAGTATAAATCCAATCAGTATTTTCCGCACTATAAGGCGCACCTAAAATCCTTTAATTTTCTCAAAAACCATCAGTGCACCTTATAATCCGATGCGCCTTATATATGGATCAGTGTTGGTTAATTATGGCTACTGTATTCAGGGGGCGTTGCCGAAGTGACAGGGGTAAAAACGATAAAGGGGAATTCCAGTCTCAGTTGTTCATGTGTGCCAAAGGTGTGTTTATGGATCCTGCCGCAAAAGAACAAGGAGGCGCAGCCTTTGCTCCATCTCAGTAGAAGAGTTGTGACATTGAGGGGGCAGAAAACTGAGCGCTCGAATGCTGTTCATGTAGCTTTGAACTGTGACAAATGGAGTTGGAAATACATTGTTTTCAACGAGGGAGTTGTAAGAAGGCTGGTTTGTATTCTATTAATAAAGTTTGACTGACTTATCTGTTTTATTGACATTCCCTTTAGCGCAGCGCCATCTAGTGGATGCGCCTTATAATGCGGTCCGCCCTATATATGAAAACAGTTTTAAAATAGGCCATTCATTGAAAGTGCACCTTATAATCCGATGCGCCTTATAGTGTGGAAAATACGGTATATGTGTGTACATGTGTGTATATTAGCACTATGGTCTTGTTACACAGTGGATCAGTTTTTGTAGCAAAGCAAATGGCTACATTGTCAGGCTCATTTCCAGTGCTCATTTTGCCCCCTGAAAATGACAGGAACCCATTTAAAGAAAGAGCACCAGACTATTTTTGTTTGCTCTTTTGGTAACAGCTTTGGATGAGGCTGCTGTGTTCTCTCAGTTCACACAACAGGGAGTGCTCTAGTGCATTACATTTAGGGGCCATGTTGGCTTTTAGTTTCCAAGAAATGCAGAATGTTCTGTGTGTTGGAAATGCATTAATTTCTGTGTTATCCTACTGTTATCCTATTATCTGAGCTTAGTGCTGTACAAGGACAATGGCATGCGTAGCAGCTGTAAGGCCAAAGGATGTTGTGTCATAGTGCACACAAGGCTAGGACATGGCGTCTTCTTAAAGATTAGAGCAAAAGTCTTCAGATCTGTTGTGACTCTGGGACACGTACTCTCTCCTGTGTATGTTGGTATAAAAACTACCTTCTGCTAAGGGGGGTAGGACACTCTGCATCTCTACTTTGTGCTGTGTTCTCCTTGTGCACAAGTAAAATAAAGACAACTTGCTGTTTGATCCAGACACTGCCTTTTTGTCAAGTATCTCAATCTAAAATTTCCATAACATTCTGTGTTCATTCACAGCCAGGGCCAAGTCTGATTGTGGACTGACAACAGGTGAAGAAAATAGATGCTTACATGCAATCAATTTTAGTGTGAAGCCATATTTGAGATGTTACAGGAAGCTTAAGCTGAAATGGATTTGGTGGAGTGTTGATCTGTATAAAAGACAAAATGGAAATTGCTTCAGATATGCTGGCCATAAGGGAGGAAAGAGAGAAATGTAGGGGTGAGAAAGCCCTTGTATTAGAAAATGATAGATGGATCCACAACATAGATGGATGTAAAGAGTGCCAGTTCCCATTGGATATTTTCCACCTAAGTTTTAATGGATGGTTTTCCAAAATGTGTGAGCTCTCTGTTGAAATGCCATGTGTCATGTTTCTTCCTGCCCATCTGTACTTATCCTTTATCGTACTTACTCCCCTGATGAAACTATGCAGACTATGCCACATGCCAACATTTTTACACAGAGACATCAGTGAAAAGATTACAAGACTTGTAATCTGAACTTCTTTTAAGTGTTTAAATGTCACCTCCTTTAGCCATTGATACAGATATCTATCTCCCCTTCAGCTACATCACAGGCCTTTTTTAGGATTTGCAGCGTGCCTCCTGCTGCAGGGTAAGCCTGATAAGAGGAAATAAAACACACTGTTGCAAAGAGCCCTGTTGTAGGTTTAGAGGAGAGAAACAGCAGCAGGGCAAAATATAAACTAGAAACATTCTTCTTTTGCTTCTGTATACAAGGACATAAATACAACCCATGCTTTGGCACAATAATGGCACTCACAAGACACAAAATATGTATTTTTTATTTCTGTTTTTTTGTTATGCCTGCAAAAGTGAGCTCTTCTTCCACTCCTCACACTGTGGTAACTTTGCAATAGCTCTTACCTTTTTAATAAGTTCACAATCTGTGCAATTTACTCTAGAGGAAAACGTTGTGGCTTCAAGCACTATGCCCATTGTGGACATTGTCTGTGTGGTATTTCTCTTATTGTATTGTGAGATCTCAAACTAAAAGGCCTCTAATCCAGGTCCCACAGCTTTTGTTGTTGAATCACAGTAATTTACAGCTGAATTAAGTCTCATTTTCTTGACCAATATGGGCATACACTGGATTTGCACTGATTTGACTGAGTGACAGAGAGATGAGAGGGATAGGGACAGTGAATGCTATGGGTCTAATTGTGAGATCTGAGCTCTGTAGTCTCTTGGTTGTTTTGAAATGACTGAGGATTGATTTCTTTTTTGGAGGAAAATGGTGTGATATTCAGGCTGTGATAAATACAGTCATTGTGGTTAATAAGAGGGCTTTTTGTACTGTTGAGACGGTTGATGTCTAAAATACTGACAATCACATGCAGATTGAAAACACTGTTGGAGATGGATATAGTGAGGACCATTTTAAACCCAGTCGATGAGAACCTTACTATTTTATGTAGAATATTTGAAAATTAATCATTAAATAGGGCCGCTGTAGTGTATGTTTTTTTTTTTTTTTTTTATTACACACTGTACACTGGGTTAACATTTCACTTTGTCCCCTTCTGTTTTGTTGTTGTGTAATAATATTGTACAATATGTCTGTATAGGTTCTCAGTCATCCTGGAGAATTCAGTAAAAAAAAAAAAAAAAAAAAAGATAAAACGTGAATGTCATCTGCATAAGGTTTGTTAAAAAAAACGAACAAAAAAACTTTTTTATCCTAAGGGCTTAGTCATTTCTACAGAAAACTGCTGAGTGAGTTGAAGGTCAATCCCGGGGGAGTGGTCAAACCTGATGAGACTCAGGACCGTCAGCTGAAGGCCTGGAGTCTGAAGCAGGGTCGTTACCTGTGAGCCATTAGCAGAAGGTTCCTCTGAAGCTAGTGTCTTATTGTTAGATTGAAACATGAATGAATGAAACCAAGTATGTTTTTGTTTCAGCACTGAGCTGTAGACTGGAGGAAGATTAAATCTTGGGCCTCCTCCCTTGTTAAGAAAAGCTTTTTCCATTTTCACAAAAATGGCTTCCCCAATACCACATTTGCACCAGTCACTCTCTTTGACCAAAATTTGTCCTCTACCTCTATTTCAGGTGGAGGTAGACTGCAGACTGTGGTCCAATTGATTGTCCAGGCATCTTCTAAAAACAAATCTTCTCTAGAATGACCTTTTTGTTTAACAATATTGTATAATGAAATACACATATCCATGCGACACTAAGCTGTCAGAAAGCATTGGGAGGTGTTGTTGATGTAACTCATTAAGAACTGTGTTAACTTTTTCAGCACAAGGTCTGATACGGTCTTTGATTAACAAGATCTTCTTTTTTTGTTATTTAAAAAAAGTATTAAAGTGAAGCTTTTTTCTTACGTCTGTGTTTGTCTTTTCCAGGTGGTATAGATTTATTTTTAAAGCTTTCACTGATGCAACTTGTGAGTGTAAATTGCAGATACATCAATGAAAACAACAACAGGAGCTAACGGTTATTACACAGCCATTTTCTTTATGGGCAATAAAGGATGGAGGAAAACAATGGGGTAAAATGAGGCCAAGCAGTGTTTTGCCTTGTACTGAATGGCCCTGAAAAACTACAGCTCTCAGTGGAGTAAGAAAACTCACCAAAACAAATGTAAGTTACAGAGGTTAGCACTGTCTGTTTACTTCTAAGCTAACACCTTAAATGCCCTACAATGGATCTGTATTCATATAAGTAAGTAGTCTACACAGTAAAAAGGAAAAAAAAAAAAAAAAGATTATTCACATCACATTTGCCATAACCATCTGGCTACATAACAAATATCATATTATGGAAAAGTCAGTTTCAGTAGTTCACTTCAAACTGAAATACAAATATACAGCTTCCGTACATATTCACAAGAAATTAAATGTATTGCAGTAATGCTAAAATCCCCCATTTGACTAAGATTTACACTGTCAGAATAATTTTCCTGAGGAAAAAAAAAAAAAAAAAAAAAAAAAAATATATATATATATATATATATATATATATATATATCTATATATCGAGAAATCAGCTGCTACGCATGATTACTGCACTTTTGTAGACTCGCTCTGTCTTAGACCTACTGTGTGCAGCCACCAGTTTGAAGCAAGAACACAGACTCATGCAGCTGTGGTCTGTATAAACAAAGTCTAGACTAGGAAAAGGAGCACACAGCAGCAGTAAGCTTTCTGCCTATGTGTCTCCTTTTGCTTTAGCTTCTTTTTAGTGACTGCAGTGGAGCGTGCAGTCTTCTCTGCGTAAAGGTGTTTCACGGCTCCAGGCTTTGTGACCCTCAGCGCATTAGCTCGAGCTTACAGATGCATTTGAACAAACAAAAAAGAATAAATTGCTGTGGATCTATGTCCCGTACGCGCAGGGGATATAAGGGAGGAATAAAAAGCGCACATCGAGGGCGCGTGGCGTAAAGTTTCTCTGCTTAACTATGACTATATAATCGTGACACTGGCGTTGGCCCCGGGTCTCATCCTGTGACCCATGATCAGCGCGTTAACTCTAGCTTCCATATGCATAGAGAAAACTTACGCCATGCGCAGTCACTAAAAAGAAGCCAAAGCAAAAGAAGAGACGTAGGCTGAACGGCGTCGAAGAAAATAGCTGCGTATCTCCGGTGCAGGGCAGAGCACGGTCAGACCGGCACCGCAGAGCTGCGGCGGCTGTGGAAATGCTCTCATTCACTACAACGGCTGCGTATTTACTGCGGAGTGCGTGGCGCAGTGCAGCGGAGCGGAGGCGCATGCAGTGGAAATTGGGGTTTACTGCTGCCGTGTGCTCCCTTTCCTAGTCTAGACTTTGTTTTTACAGACCACAGCTGCATGAGTCTGTGTTCTTGCTTCAGACTGGTGGCCGCACACAGTAGGTCTATGACAGAGTGAGTCTACAAAAGTGCAGTAATCATGCGTAGCAGCTGATTTCTCGATCAGCTGAGCAATCAAACAAACGTACACTAACACATTACACTGAAGTGAAACGCTACAGTGTATAATAATGTTAACAAATATGTTAAAATATAATTTAAAACTCAGTATAAATGAGCAATTGCTTGGTATTTTGGCATGTGTGTGTGCCTAAGCATGTGTACGTTCCAGGAACAGTGTTGGCCTTGTGGACTCCAGTGTCAAAGCACAATTTTTGTTGCGGCATTGTTTGATTTACAAATTAAGCCCTGGTTGTGCTTGAGTTACTGGATCCAAGCAAACAGTTGCGGATCTGACGCATCAAAATAAGGGAGTTTCCGGATCCTGTTCAGGCAAGATGGAAGACTGAGGGAAGCTTTGTTCTCCAGCCTTTTGTTTTCCAGTACTTTCATTTTGATATTTAGGTAAAAAATAAAAAAAATAAAAAAAATCTATAGGTGATCATGTGCTCTGTTTAGATAATATCTCACCATGAAAAGTATAGTTCCTTCTGTGGTTAGTGTAAGCAGAGCTCCGTTGCTCTGTGTTTGATCTTTCTGTCTCCTCTTCCACCTCTGTCTCCTCTGCACATCAAAGACAGAGCTGAGACCACTGAGCAGCTCTCTCAGACTCTCTCATGTGGGATTATGGCGTGTCAATGAAAGTATAGTTTAAGGTGTGTGAAAGATAACCCTGGAGGAGGGAATGTAATGATCCTTCCCTGTGATCCAAAGTTACTTGCTTATTATCATTTACGGGGTTAAAAGTAAGCAGACATTCCTTTTATTTTCAATTTAATAAATAAAGGGTGGTCTTTAACTACGGGCGGCAGTAGCTCAGTTGGTAGAGCCGCTTGTCCAATAACCAGAAGGTTGGCAGTTCAAACCCCACTCCCACTGTTGCATACTGTCGTTGTGTCCTTGGGCAAGACACTTAATCCACCTTGCCTCCGGTGTCTGCGCACACTGGTGTATGAATGTGAGTGTGAATGGGTGAATGGTTCCTTGATGTAAAGCGCTTTGAGTGCCCATGAAGGTGGAAAAGCGCTATATAAAAATGTGACCTTTGACCATTTACCAACTAATAATGCATGGTATGGACATGACAACTGATGCCATGAGGGCCAGGACTCCTCCTAAGAGACATGTCTCTGAAGACTGTCAGCAATGCAGGCTAATTGAATCACAACAAAAGGTTTAAAAAGCAGTCATCTGGCCTTGTTTTTTAAAGATGAAAACAATTCACCTCTAATCCAAGAGGCTTTCTCAATTCGGAAATTGATCTGGTAAGAGAGCTGGTTTATATGCTCCCAGGAAGGAGGAGGTTTAGACCTGAAACTAAATTCTGTTGGTTAGAAAACTAAATAGGCTTGAAAGAGACTCACTGGTTTCGGGTTGTTAGGAGTCCTTTTTCCTCAGTAAGGGGGACAGTTGTTAACCCTCCCCAGCCTGTTCAGCTCCTTCAGATCTTAATGACCTGAGTGAAACTAAAACAGTGACCTGCGGTCAGGAGCTTTGCGTCAAAGGATGAGATCATGGATACAAGTGGTCTAAATGAGTTTCCTCCACAGGGTGGCTGGGCGCTCCCTTAGAGATAGGGTAAGGAGCTCGGTTACCTGGGAGGAGCTCAGAGTAGAGCTGCTGCTCCTCCACATTGAGAGGAGTCAGCTGAGGTGGCTCCAGGACGCCTCCCTGGAAAGGATAATAATAATAATAATAATAATAATAATAATAATAATAATAATAATAATAATATCTTAGTCATTGGTCTTATATAGTGCTTTTTTAGACACTCAAAGTCACTTTACAATTTGGTGCATTTTTTATTCATTCCTCAGTCACACTCAGTGGTGGAAGCGTGGCTGCCATCGTGCGCCTACGGCCCCTCCAACCACCACAAACACATTTATACAGAGTGAAGTGTCTTGCCCAAGGACACAACGACAGTATGCAATGCTGGGAGTGGGGCTTGAACCACCGACCTACAGGTTAGTGGGCAAGCGTCTCTACCAGCCCCAGTTCCGGACATGTCCTACTGGGACAGGCCCTGGGAAAGACCTAGGACATGCTGGAAGGACTATGTCTCTGGCCTGGGAAAGCCTTGAGGTTCCTCCAGGCGAGCTGGAGGAAGTGTCCGGGGAGAGGGATGTCTGGGCGCCCCTGCTTAGACTGCTGCACCCGTGACCTGGCCCTGGATAAAGCGAAAGAAGAAAGATGGATGTTTTACACAGATGGAAGGTGGTATCTGAGACCACCGTTTCTGTTTAAAGAAGGTTTTTTCAACAAAGATTGCTTCTTTCACTCCTCGTTTAAACCATCCTTTCTCTCTGGTTAAGATTTGGACCTCACTGTCCTCAAAGGAGTGGTTTGTGTCCTTCAGGTGGAGGTGTACTGCAGACTCTGGTCCACTGGAGTTGGCCCTGCGGTGTTGGTATAATCTTTTGTGCAGAGGTTGTTTAGTTTCTCTAATGTACTATTCATTGCAGTTCTCACTGCAGTGGATGGAGTACACAGCATTGCTCTGTTTGTAACTGGGAATTTTGTCCTTGGGATGACCAGTTTAATTTAAGAATTGAGAAAGCCTCTTGGGTAAGAGCCAAAACAGTTTCAACTTTAAAAACCAAGTCCAGATGGCTGCTTTTTAAACCTTTTTGTTGCGATCCTCCTAAGAGTTCATTAGTGGACATGCATGTGAATGCAAATGCAGCACATATCCATTAGGCCTAAGGTAATAATTATTTTTCATTTTTATTTGCATGATGTGACTATACATAATGGACAGAAATTAATTATTGTACCTGCTCCTTGTGGGAATGTAGGTGTTCACCACTAATGGTAATGGACTGGTTTTCATTGTTCCTTTAGTTCAGCTGCAGTAAATGAAACAAAGTGGGTGCAATTGCTCACAACACAGCCAAGCTACAAGTTAACCAATCATCTACAAGCATTAAATCATCCAAGCAAATGTCAGCAGAGTATTCTTTAATTTGCTCTACCCTATTGGCAAAAGCTAATGTGACCATGTTGCAAGGTCCCAAGAAAAATGGTTAGCACTTACAGTGAAACAATGTAACTTTGATCCTGTTTTGGTTGTATTTTTCTTTATGGAGCTCTCCCTAGAGTTTGGAGTAAAGCACTATTGACCCCTCGCTCAGTTTGACTCTTGTTTTCTCCTCCTCATTTTATCTGTACAAAGGTTTTCTTCTGCCTTTTGGCCACTCTGCCATGATGAACATAAAAAAAATAAAACCATTGTGCATTTCTTAGATTTTTGTCAGACAGAACATGTTGCTTTCTCGCTAGACCTGAAATGTCAGGAACACCAGGTGATCCCATTCTTGTAAAACTTGTAAAACTTGTATGTTTTACTCTTGTAAAACATGTTTAAAAAATGTTTTTTTTTTTTTTTTTTGTTCAGGGGGAGTTGATTTTATTCACCCTGCAACAACTTAATTAGTCAACACACTGACTGTGAAACTGTTTATTTAAGGTAAAAAAAATAAAATAAAATAAAAAATGCATTGTTCTCCTTTAACAAGGCAAGCACAGAAAATACTTCAGGTTCTTTTTTTTTCTTAAATCCTTACCTTCCACCTACAGCACCAGTCCATTGTTCACTGCCTTGTGCTGTCCGTAATGCCATGTTTAATTTTGCCCCCTTGAAGCAAACAAGAGCTAATCTGGCTCTCTCCCCCTCATGTTGAAATCCTCTGTGAGCCGGTGTCTCTAGTGCAGCCCTGGCAGACAGACCCCGGGCCCAGTGGAGAACACAGCCTCTGTTCCTGTAGGAAGAATCTGCTAATTACATGAGAAAGGACACACACAGAGAGACGGGCTACAGCAGCTGGACTGTCTGCACAAATTCAGGAACCCAGTTAACAGCTGCTAATAACTGAAATCCTCCAGAGCCAGTAGTATACTTCACTTGATGCATGATGTTGCTGCGTAACTTTTCAATATGTCAGTGCTTGAGCTTATCATTGCATTTGATAACAAATGTTGCACTGCCTGAAGTTGATGAGTGAGCTGTCAGAGTCAAATTTATAAATAGCATGAGTCAGAATAAAACTTGCTCATCTAAGTCTTTACCAGGGTAGAACTAACTTACAGTATGTCTAGGGTCTGGTTTGGTCAAAGATATTCAGTTATTTGGGGACACACAGGCCACACTGCAGTAAATTCACAGATTCATTTGGGATTCTGTCGGTGTGTTTGCCCCAGACTACGCTTCCTGCAGATGTATGTCCTCCACCTCTCCCCTGCTCTTTTGTACCAAGGCCCTGTCTCTTTGTTCTCTTATCTCCCATTGCTGTGGTGAATGAATTTCAGCTGAGCCCCACTATGACAGCAAACACACGCTGTACTTCTGTCGATGAAGAGCTGGTGTGGACTCACATAGATGTTAACATGAGCAGGTAAACACAGACTGCTTCCAGTGCTTGAGTTTACACAGTTCACTCTGAATAAAATAGGTGACAGGAGACTAAAATGTAAAACCTATATGCAGATATGGAGAAAAATATATACAGGTATGGAATATGCAGGTAGTATGTGCTTGCGTATCCATATACCCAATATGCTACAGCTTTGGAAGTCACTGTATGAACAATGACTTAGCTGGGAATGTTTTTCACGTCTCTTTACTTACATATACCTCTGCACTGCAAACTAATCTTATTGAAGCAGAAACACCCCTACACTACGATTTCTACAGTTGTCTTCAGATGTCTTACCTTGTTAGCGAAATATGTGTTGTAAACCCAGAGGTGTTTCTTCTCAGATAGTGAAGTTGGCCTTGCTGCTCTCTTTCTGCCTGACTTGTAATAGAGATCAGAGATGTGTTTGGCATCATATAGTTTTTGAATAACACTGAATATGTGTGCAGGGTAAAAGGTTGTTTGGGGTGTTCTTGCTTTAAAAAGAAATGTTTCAGTGTAGATTAAATTGAGCTGATTGAGGTTCTTGTGCCAAAGCAGTCTTTAAAAAGACTGGGAGTTTTGCCAAAGAACTGATGGGAAGCTCGGAATAAGTGATTTATCACAGTCCACTGGTCCGAGTACCACAAATAAACTAAAGAAGCAGTATAATTTTATAATGAAAGTTTTTCTACTCTTTTCTATCATTCTCACAGTGAAAGCAAGGCTACCATTGATGACACTAGATTGATTAACCTGGGGCTGTGGTACATTAGATCGGGAATTTCTATTTCACTTTCTCTCACTCTGTTCAAGGACATTTTAAATACATTTCCAGGCAGACAGCCACCCACCCAGAGCTACCAAGACCATGCTTAAGGGAGAGGCATGAGGTTTTCTCTCTAAAACTACAATTAAACTAAATTCAAGAGTATGTTTTAAACCTGCTTTAACTGGAAGGCACTTTTAGTCAACTTTGCTGTGATTTGGTGCTTTATAAACAAAATTAGCCCCTTTTCTACAAACATATCCACGAACTTTTACGACCAGATTTATTATTTTTTTCTAGGGTAAAATATTTTCTCCTGTATTGTTTACATTTCCACTGCACACCGATGTTTCGGAAGCAAACAGCCACACCGCACAAGAATTGCTTGGAATCTGAAAAGTCCCGGCCCCTGCAAGATACTTTTTTCAGGAAAAGTCTTGGCTTGAGGGAAAGTTTATCCTCTGGGTAATTTCTGTGGAAATGTGTTGAAGTTTTTCACAATCTCGTGTAAATGAGAAAAGTTCTTGCAGTTGAAAAGGGGCTTATTTGATTTCCTCAGAGCCCTTAATAATTTCTGTGCTGCTATTTTTTTCTGTACTGTGCAATGCTGTCTTCCTAATGACTTTACGTTTATGTGGTATTGACAGCACCTTAGAGTCACAAGTAAAGCTTGTTCTCTCTGGTGTGTAACAACGAGGAACAAATCTGGTTAACTAAGTCCATTTTAATATTAAACTAAGAAAATCAAGAAACTGACTTATGATAAGTTACAGTTACTATGCTGTGGGTGCAGGGAGGACTTTGAACGAGGGTGGGTCTCTTTGAGGCTTCACCCAACTGATTTGACTTAGACTTAAACTGAGATTATTAAAACTTAAAACACCCGTGGCTTGTTTATAGCATAGCTCTGCCTTTAAAGTGTCTTTCTCACTTTCCACTATCTCATTCGTCTTCCTAATGCATTTTGAAGAAGCAGAGGCTTAACTATTAAATTAAAGGTCCACTAACTGCTCTATAATTGCAATGATGAGCCGCTCTCTGCATTTATTGCCTTGACTATGTTTGCTGTAACTGGATATTCTAGGACGATTGCTGTCATTTTTTGCAGAGATATAGAGAGATTTTAACCATGGTCCCACATGTGACTTCTGTTCTTGTTGTTTGATATGATCAGTTACTGAGTCTTTTTCTATCCACAATATCTGCAGAAATGAATTTGTGCTTGTCATCTTTCTCATCTGTCGGTAAATTGACTGATTTCCAGACACTTCTGTTGCTGTCTGTCACTGTGACTTTTGCCATCAAATCTAAATCCTTTTAGCTTCATATAAAAACCATCCATCTGCAGCTGCCAGAAAAGAGAGTACTCTTTTATCCATCAGTTTGGCCAGTGTATCCAGTGAGTGCATCTGAATGGGTTGATGTTATTGGATATTGGATTTTCATTTTCATCATTTCACAGACAAATATTAATCTTCAAACAGTTATCTGACAATTAAAAACTGCTTTGTATTTTCATCTGAATTTTTGTTAAAGCTGCACTACCTGATTCTGTGACTGTAAAAGTGATGTGTCTAAAAAAATGTTGAGTTTGAATGATACACTCCCCTTTTCTTATTCCTCTCCTTCACGATGCTCTATCACAGTTGCACACAAGCCAGGAGTTATCACAATAACACAGCAGAGATATGAAGTTTGCTTTTAATTCTTTAAAATAAAACATAAAAATACTGTGAATAAGTTATACGTTTTGAACTAAAACAATAGCTCCTTCACATTGTATCTGCATGCTCTTGAACTTGAATTAAGTTAAAGTTAAGTACTTTTTCTCTCTTGTAACAAACACAGCCTTCCTGAAGGTTTTTACATAATGCACACATCCCCAGTGCAGGCAGCAGAGCTTTGAGGCAGAACACTTTTATTAATCACAAAGGGACATCGTCTTAGCTGTTTACTCCAGCGAGATCATGTCTTCATTTACATTTATAATTCAAGAAGCAAAGCCATGATTGCTGACTAAATAAATATTACAGTGCCTACAATTATCATCTTTACAGTGAGAGCTTACTTGTATCAAAAATCCATGTTAAATATTGCGCCATTAGTCAGTGACTAATTTCTTTCCCTGTATACCCTGTTGTGTTGTTATGTTAGCCATATTAAATGTTAATGGACATTATGAATTATAGCCATTCTTCAGATTTAGGAGTAGGTTGCGATAGTGTCTCTGGGGCATGAAAATCTAGACTTCTGGGATATAACTTGCGTTGCGTGTAACTTTAACAACTTCAGGGAACGTCTTATATTGTTGTAAAATATATTCATGTTAGCCATGACCTTTAATGTTGGGTCTTATACCAGTAATACTTTTGTTTCCATTAAGTCTATGTTGCAATGTCCTAGTGAACTATAGATGTGATAGGTCTAGATGCCACAGCCTCAGATATACTCTATTATTAATATATTACTGTACTCCTCTCCCATACAAGATTGAGCCGTCAGTGTGCACAGCATTATCCAGGCCATGAAAAGGATTCATTCTTTATTAGTCCTTGAACATTCTCAGTCATGCAGGTCAACCAAAACAAGGTTGAAAAGAAATAATTTTAGAAGTGCTTTGTAGGGTTGAAGAGGCCTCCTCTCTTACCCAAGATACTTTTCTGTTGGACTTCTACTGCTAATCTGTATTTAAATGTATACTACCAAACCATTATGCAGTATTGGTGTAATTGTTATTAACAGTAGCTCCATAACTAAGCTGGATTTTCATTTTCAAGTTAAATCATTTGTTTGACGCCTGTGTCCATGTTGAAGTCCCTGAGTGAAGGTTTCCACTACAGATGTGTTTTTACAAAATCACAGCCAATAGGGACAGAAGAAAAGAGCCGCTTATCTACCTCAGCAGTCGTCCTGAACACCCACCAACTGAGCACAAACACATGTACTGCAGGACAATATGGTTATAAGACACGCCTTTACATTCCACTTTATTACATAGTGTGTTCTGTGGGTGGCTCGGGTGTTTTGTTCTCTGTTGTTTGTTCCACAGCTTGAGTTAAAGAAAGTCGAAGCATGACTTGTTAGAGGAGGTGTTGTGTTTTTGAAGATGAGGCCAGTTCAGGTTTCCACCACGTTTTAACTGCTGCACTCTTTGTGTGGTGAACTGAAGTAGTTTGCAGTCAGCTTCTAGGAACTTTGTGTAGTTAAACAGTCTGCGTGCTGCAGTGGAGTGTGTCCAGAGTTCAACTACTTCCACAGTCTGGGCCAGAGTCTTCACCAACACTGCAAATGAGGATGAGGGCTGACATGGGTCTCGACATGTAACAATTGAACATTTCAGCGCAGTCAGCCATAAAATCAAAGATGTCTGGCCCAGTAAAGGTCAAGCGAGTCAAAAACTGTTGTCACTTAGTCTTTTTTAATAAAAATTACAAGACACTCAGAATGACCGAAGTTTACAATGTCAAGGAGTCTGTGCAATAATTGCAGACATTTACCAGCCAAAAGTCAAGAATGCTTCACTGTCACCAAAATACAAGACAGAGACAAGACAAGACAACAGTAAGTAAGTAAGTATTTCCCTAAAAACTTTTTTTATACAAAAAATGGGCCATAACAAAAGGTACTGAATAGTTATATAGTTTACAGGGAGATATATCAAACACACTTCTGTATCCAAACCCCAATACTAACGCTTTTACAGAGAGTGTAAAATGGAGAGAAGTGTGAAAGTGTGGGTAGGTATCAGGCAGAGATCTAATACAATCCCTGCGCTTTTCACTCTGTTTTCATTCTAACAGCTGTTCTCACTAATGTGTGTGTTGTGTGTGTGTGTGTGTGTGTGTGTGTGTGGAGATTAATGCGGGTTTGATGTTGAAAACATTTCTTTCTGAAGTGATTATTATATTATTCGGTTATTTATACTGAGACTGACTTCAGTTTTACATTTTGTCTATTTAAAAGTTTAGTTCCAGAACATTCCATTGTACCAACATGATAAAAAAGATATTTTGAATTTTATCAAGGATATTGTTTTTTAGACATTAAATTATAAGTTTTTATTTTTCATAAAGTCGTGTGAATATTACCGTCTATTTTTGTGTAATGTTTAGGATATAGTTATTGTAAATGTGCAGTGCAGATGAAAATGCAACTAAAATCACCAAAACTAAAAAGCTCATACAGGAGATACATAAAGGGAACAACCCCTACAAAAGGAGTTTCATTGCTGGATGGATGAATCTGGAAATGCACCAATGAAGTCTGAGTCTTGCTCCAGGACCTTTTGTAAAAGACAATGATCTACACAGCTGGTCAACCTTGTGTATAGTTGAGGTGTGCATTAGAGCCAAGTGGTCTTTCCTTGAGGCAAGTTGCTTCAGTTCACCAGAGCATAAGCAGATGTCACTATGACCTCAACCTACATTACATACAGGAGTAGATGTCTAGATTTACTTTTTTCTATCAGCCTTTATTTATGGTCCTTCACCATAAGACGAAGGGGCTACATCCTTAAGTGACCTCTCTATGAAAGATAAAGATATAGAAATATATTCATAGTTATTGTCTATGGTCTTTTTTGGCAAAGTTTCTCTGACCCTGATATTCCTTCTTTACAAATAATCATGGCTGTAATGAAATTTAGTTTTGAAACAGGGACTATTAAATGAATGACTCCGAGAAAGACCTGCCAGTGCCTGTGAAACATTTATTTCAAGGAGAGACAGGACAGCTTTTATCAGTCTGACAGCTGGAGAGCACACTTTTCTGTTTTTACTTTTTGCCTGGTTCTGCCCAGTATTTCTAACTTTTAACTAAATACAATACTAGATGACTTCCAGTAATATTGGCACATTGAGCAGCTGCTTGAGGAAAGCTACTTTGTGTGAGGCTTCTTTTCCGCTTTAGTGCTCCCAGGGCAGTGCTGGATTACATGAGTTTAGAGCAGCTCAATGAGCATTTACGCTAAAGTTACTCCAGAGAGAATAGTGCCTCTAGACCTCACAGCAAATCCAATATTTAGACATGCAAGAGGGGAAATACTTGCATGTTAGTTTTATGTGCTGTAAATGCATCCCAGATATAGAAAGTACAACCAACTCCAGAAATGTTGGGATATTAAATTTGAATAAAAATAAAAATAAAAGACTTTCAAATCACATGAGCCACTATTTTATTCACAGTAGAACATAGATAACACAACAAATGTTTACACTAAAAAAGTTTACACTTGTATCCACACAATGAGCTCATTTCAAATTTGATGCCTGCTACAGGTCTTGGGACAGGAGCAACAAATGGCTGAAAAAGCAAGGAATTTTAAAAGATTCAGCTGGGAGAACATCTAGCAACTAATTAAGTTCATTGATATCAGGTCTGTAACATGATTAGCTATAAAAGGGATGTCTTAGAGAGGCACAGTGTCTCAGAAGTAAAGATGGACAGAGGCTCTCCAGTCTGTGAAAGAGTGTGTAAAAAGATTGTGGAATATTTTAAAAACAATGTTCCTCAATGTCAAATTGCAAAGGCAATCTCATCATCTGCAGAGCATAACAGAGATTCAGGGAAACTGGAGAAATCACTGTGCATAAGTGTAAAATTTTGTGTTAACCTTTGTCATATTATTTGTATTCTATTGTGAATAAAATATTGTCTCATGTGATTTGAAAGTCTTGTAGTTTTCATTTTATTCAAATTTAAAATACATCCTAAGATTTCTGGAATTCAAGTTGTATTTAACTTGGTACACACTTACATTTTTTCTATAGTTGTATTGATGTTCTAAGGCATCAAGCTGCAAATAGTTCACGTTCTGCTAGCTTTGTACAGTTTATCAATAGATGGACAGTGTATGAATTAAAGAGCTACCTTTGAATAACAGTAATATCTTGGGAAAGTCAAGTTACAGAAACCAATTTCAGTGATTTGACTAATTTTATTATACTTCAGTGCATTCATCTATAAATGCTGTGAAACTCTCACTAAATTGGATACTGTCTGATTTGACATTGTGCTGTTTAGTGAAAGTCTTTTCACGGTGCATGTAGGGTTTTTGTATGATGCTTAAGTGCAGTGACCTTTTTAAACTTAGAGATCGATGTATGCTGAAAACAATGCAGTACTAAATAAGTATATATTACTTCTTGATTGAGAACATATTTTTTGGAAGTAAAGTAAGTATTAATATGCACCCTATTACAATTATTGAACTAATAGCCATTATTTACAACTGAATTCATTCAATTTAGACATAAAAACACTATAATCCCAAGGCCCTATTTATTTTTGAGGCACACTAACCTTTGTATAACCCATGTATTTTCCTTTGCCACACCTGGAAAAGAGAAAAGCCTCCTGTCAAAACCACAGATTAAACATTTAAAGTGTCCAATAGCTCTCTCCTGTTGGTCCAGCCTCAGCTCAGCAGGCCTGGTGTACTCAATAATTAGATGTCAACACACCACTGGGACACTCTCCAACCATTAGTCCAGTCTCCAGAGGACACTTAGACATCCAGCAATGTCTCAGCTGAACTGAACAGTGGCGAAGAGAGCTGATAATAGACTTGGTTGATGGAGAGAGGAGTGGAGATAACAGTGACAGAAATGGTCAAGCCAGGCGCGTTACACAGTGAGGAAGACAGCGGTGATTGTCTGTAAAAATGACTGATAAAGAGTAGTACATCACACAAAAATATGTTTATATTAGTCTTTCTTTATCCAGTGGTGATATCCTGTCTTTTTAAATGGATGCTATTAAACGGATGGATAAGGTGTGTTCTTGTCCTATAAAACATTCAGACACAACTGAACACAGTGTTCTACATTTGTTAAAAGATGCCATTACTTAAAAATACTGCCATTTATTTATTCTGTTTGGTAAATTAGCAATAGCAGTGATAGCAGACATTTATTTATCATAAAGAAAGCTGTGTAAACATTATAACATTAATATATGTGTGGCCTCTTGCAGACTTTATTATTATTTGTGGAAATAAAACAAATATTTGAGTCACAGGTGAATGATGAATATGACTTTTACACCTATCGTATTGTCAAGCCTGGCTTGATTTTTGGGAGTGTGCAATGCCACCACTAGATGCATATTCCAGAAAAGGGGGTCATTTTCAGAAGAAAAATACTATATTCACTATATACATTGTGCCTATATACTTTTTGTGTCTTTTATACCACAGCCGCTCTACTACAGCACTTTGAATTACTCTGTGTATGAATTGTGCTATACAAATAAACTTGCCTTCCCTTGCCTTTTCTTTGCAGACAAACAATTCTGGTCAAACCAGGACACATTAATCTGTTGAAACTCTGTTTAAATGCCGTCTTATCTTTTCCATCCATGCTCAGTCACAAATCTGGTATCAGATGCTCTTTAGAGACTGTTACAGATCAGTGATGAGATAATTGCTTCCTTGATGAAACCAGGGGATTGTGGGTAATCTGATAACTGTTGTAATCAAAAAGCTCAAACGGCTGGCCACCCAATTGCATTCTGGGTTATGACTCTATTATAGTCAGTTAGCATAGAGAAGTACAGTATGTGTCAAGAATAACGAGTGGATCTAAAACAAAGGCATATTCTGAAACAAAGGCGAAATAAACTAAATATGGGTTTAGCTGCTCTATTTAATTCCCTCCTTATGTGTTAGTTCTTTTTGACTTTCTATTGTTAATTTAGTAAACTTTTTGACGTCTAGTTTTCCATTGATGAGCTCTTATGTGATTTTATTGAAGGAAGATATGAAGGTTGAGTGCTGCTCCAATCTGCTTCATCTGTGAAGTGATCCACTTCATTGGTTTCTGAGAACAACCAGAGCCCTTCCTATCTGACCTCACTCTGTCCACTTCATATGTTTTATTTACCATTGAGTTTGAGTTGTAACAATGTGAAAGGGAAGGATGACCCCTCTGCATTATGTTAGAGAGTGGATGCACAAGTTATTTATTGATGCTAATCTGATGATGCCCCTCATAGTAAAGAAAGCCATTAATCTCCCTGACATCTCTGATGTGTGAGTGTTTATGGTGTGATTTCCCTACCACTATGATGCTTATCTCCAGCTGATTTATCTGCATCAGTCCTAGATTTATTGTAAAGAAGGTATCTCTTAGCTAGAGATATTATCTTTTAAAGTTTTTCACCTTCTATCCCTATCAGATGCCCAAAGACCTTAATTTGAGTGGACTGGTCATCTTTATTGGCTTTATTAATAATAATGGATTGGATTTATATTGTGCTTTACAATTTGGTCCATTATTTATTCACTCCTCAGTCAAACTTGGTGGTGGTGAGCTACTTCTGCAGAAGTGTGGCTGCCATTTTGTGCCTACAACCTACCCGACCACAACCAAACAGTCACACTGATACATTCATACATAGGCAAGGTGGGTGAAGTGTCTTGCCTAAGGACACAACATATATATATATATATATATAAAGCCAATTATTTTTTAACAATTTCTTTTAAACAGGTCCACAAAGCATATGTCTGAGTCTGCAAATTTTTGTTGTGCTATCAAAAGTGCAATCTCTGCACTTCTTCTCTCTGGCTTCTTCTTCCAAAGACATGCATGTGTAGACAAACTGAGTCTAAACACCCCATAGGGAATGAGTAAGAGTGTTGATTGTCAAATGTGTACCCCACTTCATTTCAATATAGACTAGGATAGAATAGGCTAAAGCCATGGCCTAAAACCCTGGATAAGTGCTGAAAGATTGAATATTTTGTGAAATAACAGAGACACGAGACATTGGGAAAGAACAGCCTAGGATGGCCAAACATATGTAATGAACTGCAAATGAGAACTGTATACTGTATATCTAATTAAAAATTAGGATTAAATAAGAACATAGAGCTGTGGGAACATAGAGCTGTGGGAACATAGAGACTTACTGGGTACGCAGTATTCTGGAAGACCATGGCATAATACAGTATAAGGCAAGGGTTAGAGCTGTTTTAAATGTTCTCTCTAAATCTAGTGAACATCTTGTTTACTGTCAGCCTGTGCATTAGCATGGACCATTACACATCTGAAGTGAACATACAGTTTGTACTTTGAGCTCAGCAAAACAGATAAGTTACATCTCTCTTTATGACTTCTTACTCCAATAAACAGGGTCTGCAGTATGGTATATGTCAAGTGAATACAAGCTGTTTGCCCATTGCTGTCCCACGCCTGTCAGAGCACAACATCTGCTTCATT
Source organism: Bostrychus sinensis (assembly GCA_020698575.1). Classification (NCBI taxonomy): domain Eukaryota; kingdom Metazoa; phylum Chordata; class Actinopteri; order Gobiiformes; family Eleotridae; genus Bostrychus; species Bostrychus sinensis. Next base: position 15,212,090 of record CM036245.1, read on the forward strand.
AGGTGATTTAGTTTAAAGGCTGTGGGATGTGTGAGGGTGGCTTTTCTCACCGAGCTGAGTTAGCAGTTGAACTAAGGTCAAACTCATATGTTAAAAGTTGTTTTTTATTTTTATTTTCAAATCATCTGCCTCCATCTCACCTTATCCTCTGCATCCTCCTCTCACACCAACTAACTTCATTTTCTCTTTCATTACCTATTTGGTCTTCCTCTAGGCTTCCCACCTGGCCCCTCTAACCCCCTAAACATCCTTTTTACCAATATATTCACTATCCCTTCTCCACACATGCCCAAACCATCTCAACCTGGCCTCTCTGACTTTATCGCAAAAAACATCTAACATGAGCTCTCTGATGTAGTCCTAATCCATTCTATACATGTTACTCCCAAAGACAACCTCAACATCTTCTGCCTCCTGTTATTTCCAGTACACAACATACATCCCTTTATCACACAACACACCTGAGAAGTTTTATTTTACTCACTGCTGTATTTCTCAGTGGGACACATAAAGTGAGAGCTGTGTGTGATCCAGGTCTGCCATGTGAAAAGTCTCTTTTAGGAGGAGGATAAATGGATCACCAGTGGTTTGTGTTGATGTTGTTCTGCCTCAGTGACGCTTGATTTTACTAACTTTACTTTATGACGCTCACTGCTCCCTGAATATTCACAGGTATCAGTCCAAGACACACAATTGAATGAACTGTAATACCTGTCCCACTAGACTAAGAGTCTACGGCTCTGTCCAAATACCTCTACTATGCGCTACACACTTGGTTGTAGTACACATTTTCTGAAAGTGCATAAAGTGCGTGAGTGCACAAGGGTCCCGAGGTAGTAAAAAGGAGAATTGGGAAAGTCCACACTTCTTGAACACTTGCTATAAATGCTGTCTTTTTGCAATGCTTGCTAAACTGCTGCTGGATTTAAAGTAGTTAAATTTACCAATAGCTGATAAACTATGATAAGATATGCTCATTTTGCCAAAAAAGGTCAGTGTCTAACATTTTAACAGTCATCAGTCAGTTTAGCTGTTAATGGATGCATTCTTTTTCAGTATTGCCAGTTATCACTCTCTGCTAAGTTGCTATGAAATAAACACAGCCATCCACTCTTACTGGAAGTGTGCAGTGAAGTGTGTGGTATTGAAGAGAATTGAGAATTGCTCCTTGTATTTTGCAAGTATTGGGACAGGTTCGAAAAAACATTGAGTCTAATGGTGCATTCATGTGGTCCTCAGAAACTCGGAAAAATGTTTTTCTGAGTTAAAAGATGCACATGAACACCTGCACAAGTCGGGAAAAAAAACTCGGGAACTTGGGTCAAAACCTGCTGCTCGATTTCCCCACTGAGCAGAAAAGTAGCAGATTTATTGACCTACGTTTTAAGCATGAGCTCTTTGCTAATATTATCAGTTTACTATAAGCTGTCGCTCCCAGTGAAGTAACACAATTTTGTTAGAAATGCTAATCATTGCCGTTAATTTATTTTACCCCTAACGTCCAAGCTGTTTGGCTAAAGCTGCATTTGAAAAAAAATTATTAACGTTCAGCCTTTTAATAGTGAGAGGACTAACAGTAAATCTGACTGTGATAAATGTTAATTAATAACATTACTGACCAATAACTTTGTTGGTCCAGCTATGATAATGTCAGTATCCTGACTTTCCGAGATAAAAGCACATGAACATAAACAAGTTGGGAAAACAACTTATCACAGAAAGACGAGCACCCAAGGAGCACTTGAATGCAGCCTAAACACCAAGCAGATGATTGTTATGCAAGATTTTGTGTTTAAAAATAACATGCCAGTTTTTTAGACCACCACAAAGGACTACAACAAAGGTGTGCCAAACAAATGTAAACATACATACCTACACTATCCTCTCAGTTAGGAGGTTGTGGGTTCAATCCTCGGCCAGCGATCTGCAATCTCTCTGAGAGAAGCAGGTCCTTCCCCTGTTACTGTGGGGTCTCTCAGGGTACTCCAGTTTCTTCCCACCATCCAAAGACATGCATATTGCCCAAAGTGCATGTGAGAGTGAATGGCTGTCTGTTTGATGATGTGAAAGTGTTAGCCCTGCGACTAACTTGTTGTTTATCGAAGTTTAGCTCACTTGAGCCCTGTAAATGTTGGGAAAGGCTCCAGTAACCCTTGACCCATAACTGGAAGAAGTAAAAGATGAATGAATTAAAGATTTTTAAACATTCTGCATTAATTTGGTTGATTATGAAGATATTTTCTTGACATCTATCTTACAGAGTTTAAACATCTCTGGTCACTTTAATCCATATGCAGCTGATTCTCTGACTAAAGTCTTTATTTCATCATTCAATGCTTAACATATTCATTTAAAGTAAGCTGCAATGCTGATCAGTATGCCTGATCATGAGTTGACAGACTAAAACTAAGGCTAACTGGAGAGGAAAGGCTTTTAGCTCATTGTTCATTTGCTCAGAATGACAGCACTTTGACTGGCATAACATTTAAAATAATGGCACTTCTTAGTAATTTCAATTTCCGCAGAGCTGCCATGTTGAGGTAGACTGAAATATCTCAAAAGTGGATTAACGCTTCACATAGAAATCCCATAATAACTTCAACTTAAAAAAATATTATAAACTTCTTGTACAGCGAACTATGTATCAATCTTTATCGCAATGTCTGTAGATTCACATAGACCAAGAGAATAGACAGCTGCAAAGACCAATCACTACCAAGACCCAAAATGAATTAAAAATAGCTTAATGGATACAGGGTTACTATTATTATCCTAAGCAATAAGCCCGGATAAATAAAAAAAGGATCCATATTACCACTAGCGCTATAGCCTTGTTGACAATTTCAGTCTCTGCTCTTTGTCTTGTCACACAGACTAAATGCAGGGTCATAACGCTGCACAGTCTGCAGTGGAAAGTGTGTATTATATTTTATCTGCCTCTATTGTGGATAAATGCATCTTGTGCTCTCAGACCAATTGAAAGGTTGCATTATCTCAAACTCATGTGTTCATCTTATATTTTATGGTACTGAGCCTGCACAGTTGATCTCCTCTATATCAATTTCACATCAGGGTAAATGGAGAGAAAGGAGAGTATGAAAGCTTTCAAATGAAAAGTTTATATCTCAGACTGCTGCTAAGTTGCTCCTCTTTTCTTTTTACAATAGTTATTAAAATGATGCTCCTCCTAAAGAAGTTCTTTTTAACAAGACCTGTGAAAGTACATGTTGTACAAGAGTGTGAAAGTACATGTTGTCTTTGTAACTTCATAGAGTTGGTCAGTCAGTCAATTTCTATTAAAATAATGATGAAAATGGGCTTAACATCTGCCTTTATATATACAGGACATTCAAACAGGGCAAAATTGTATTGTATATTGAATTTTTCTCAGCAAGATTTGATACTAACAATTGGGCTGCACAAGAAAAATGCGAAATCCAAGTTCCAATTCCAATCCAAGTTCTTCGCCTCCTCATTAGCTACAATATAAACAGCACACAGTAATAAACCATTCTGTGCTTTCTCTTTCAAAACAGTTTCCAATGGACCACAGAAATTATTTCCAAGAACACCTTGTCCCTGCCGTCAAAATACTGAAATTTCTTTCCCTTTCAGTTTTTAATTCAAAGCAAATAATAAAAAATCCAAGTTTTTCATTTGTGACTGTTTCCCTGTTGTCGTGGCATTTCTAAGCAAATATACAAGTCTTTTTGCTGCACTGCTGTGTTCATCAGAGTGAGGTGAAGAGGTCCTGTCATGGGTGTTTACTACAAGGGATTACCTTTTGTTTGCTGTTAATCTAAGCCCTTTAAATGCTATGAATAAAAAGCACTATTGGAGCTTCTACAGGAAATACTTTGTGTTAACCCAACCTCTGCCATAGTCATATTTCTCTCTTACACCTTTGCTTTACATATGATCCATTAGTAAATGGCTGATTGGTTAAATTAGAGGTCCTGTTAGCATCATGAGTTACATGGGCCCATTTCTGAATTTGGAAACATGGCATTCCTTTCCTATGAGCTTTGGATTGTATTATTATGGATATTTGTGACAGTGTTTGTTATACCACATTAATTCCCCAAGTGCAGTACTAAATTAATAAGTATTTATCTTTTGTTGATCTGTTTATGTTGCACATGAATGAACACGAAGGCGCTGTAGTCTCCCTGGACTTACTCTGCATTCTTCTTTTCTAAATTGACTGAGCAGCTGTTCAGACTCATCCAGTAAAAACCTGAGTCCTGTAATATAAAAGTACTGAGGCAGAAACTAATTATTCTCCTCTGTTAACAGACTTCCTCTGCTTTAGCCGTATGTCGACTTTCTCACTGGCAGTGCAGCTCCACACAGACACACAGAGAGCTTCCCACTGCGCAGAACCACTGCAGAAAACACACAGCATCTTTGACATTTGTCCCCAAATTCAAATGTGACAATATGTAAATTTGTCCTTTTAGGTCTCCTGTTGATACTGTTTTGCATTAAAGTTTGATGTCCTGTCATGTCCCCTGTGATGGTTTGGTGTTCCTCTGGCATACCATGGAGTGAAACTAAAAATTAAAGAAGACCTCTGTCACTGGGCCTATATGCGGGATAATTGCTGTCAAACTTTAACCCAATAATTTCTAATTTGACTTCCCATTTTAAACTCACCAGGGAGTACATAATATTGAAACCACAGTCACGTTGATGCACAGTGATCAGCGTGAATATCTGCAGGAGTCTAGTGAGTGGGAAAGCCATTAGTGCTTTGTCTTGTTTAATATCCTCCTCCATCTTTTCGCTGAAGTTCTCCACCAGAGTCACACTCTGTTAGCGTAATGTGTGAACAAATGGAAACAGAGCTATGATTTTATGTCATTTGTTGTTCTTTTTTTTTGTGACACTGTAAGAAAGGGGTTATTGTAAACTAAATCTCTCTTTTTTTTTTTCCACAGGTAAGATGACACTTTCCCTTTCTTTCTGCTCATGTGTGCTCCATGTCAGGGGAGAGACTGACTGTATATACTCCTTTTATGTAAGTGTGGAAAAATGGTGACAAGAGTGGTTCTTGATTGCCAACGTTTTTGAATATTGGAAAATGGCATGGATGCCTGCTGTAATTGACATTTCCTATAGCTTTAAGGGCTAGCAGTTTGGGCAGTTATAGTCCATATTTCTCTTGCTGGTTTTGCTTTTAATGAATCAAATCAGTTTGGGCAATGTTTTTCAGTTTTTTGTGTGTGTTTTTTTTTTTTTTTTTTTTTTTTTTGTGTGTGTGTGTGTGTTTAGTTAGTTTTGTGAAGTATACCTCCATTTTGCACAACCCAAATGACTGAGGCTCCACAAGAGCTGGACCACATGTTTTAATTTTATATTTGTGGAAAACTGTTGACAAGTTTCTAAAGACCAACTGTGTAAGGCCTGGCTAACTCCATTTGGCAGAGAAAAACTCACAATTGATTTTCTTGTGTCCATTTCACCAGAAGAACAAAATATATCACTAAATCACACCCTAAAGTAGTGTTTTTACTGATCTTTGTTAGACCTTAATTAGTTTTAAAGGCCAACTGAGGCTTTTAGTTTGACATTGTATTAAACTTACTTACCTAGCTAATTCAGACCAAAATCTCTAAAAATGACATGAAATTGTCATGTCCCATGTCTTTGTCTTGTTTTCTGTGTTTGTTTCCCTTGTGTTTTATTTTGTTTTTCCCGGTTAGTTCCCATGTCTTTCTGGTTTACTTCCTGCCTCTTGTGTTTCCCGCTTGTGTGATTGCCTGCCCCGCCTTAATGTGTTTCACCTGTGCCTCATTCCTTTGTGTATTTATGTCCTGTGTCCTCCCCAGGTGTTTGTCGGTTCATTGAGTTCTTTGTGTTTGTTAGTATGTCGAGCTTTGTCTAGTATGGTTGTGGTTTTTGTGTACCCGTGTTTTCGTCTTCTCCGTGAGTTATATTAAATCTATTTTGAGTCTGCATTTTGGGTCCATCCTTCCTGTGTTCCGCATAACCTTGACAGAAATGACATCACAGAAACATCTCATGGCCCCTCTGAGGAAGATTGCAGGAAGGGAGCAGTCGAAACATGTCTGTCTAAGCAAAACTTTAGGAAAAGTGTGTGATTTAACTTCCTTTTGCCTAACTTCCCCCTAAGAGCCTTACAATAGCAGACACAAATCCATGAATGGGAGAAGACACTTGAGCTGTGAAAGGTCTTAAAATGGATTTACTTAGGGGCTTTTATTTGAGAAAAGCTCGGCATACGAGCCATCACCCACTGCATAACCTGAGCTGTGGAAATGTGGCTTAAATTCAGATAAAGGGGAAGTGGTGGCAAAGGAACAAAAATGGATAAATAAAACTGACTGCCATCATGGAAAAGAGGTGTTAATATGCAAATATATGCTGATGTTTCTCTCCCCCATTAACATATTAATAACAAACTACAAATTGTAAACCTTAGCTACTAACTATTCCTGAATAAAGCTAATCAATAGGGGACATTTTTGAGGACAGTTGTTTTCAGTGGCTTTGTATTATACTAAAAAAAGAAGCAACCTCATAAATCTAATTTGGATTCAGCACAATACAAATGATCAATAAATGATAAGCTCACATATCTAGCACTTTACAATATTAAGTGTTCAGGTTAAGATTTTCATTTTGCAGTTGAGTTGCCCATTTTCTTTTAGACAGTGTAATCTATTATTAAAACTCCTGTCCAGTTAATTAATGAGACATAGTTCTGTTGTACAGTTTCTCAGGAGACACAGGCAAGAATGAGTTTCTTAGGTTTAAAATATTTAAACCTTTGCAACAATGTCTCTACATGTTAAATGAATTATGCGTCCTTCATCAAGACTCCACTATCCAGTGCTGTAATTCATAATAATCCACATAATAGATTTTTAATTAATCTCTGTTGGAAACAAATTGGTGCTTCTGATTTTAGGAACTGTGCTTTAGTCATATTCTTTCTTATAATGATTTGATCTTTAATTGTGGGTAGTGGAGCTTGAATACTTGATGTTCGATCAGCCTCAATGCCTACACAAGTAAGTTGCAGTCTTTTTACCTTAAAGACTGAATAGAGTCTTAGAGAATACATGAATCATATATTTCCCTCCCTAGACAATAAATCCTGTTAGAAAAGGGAAACGGGTAAAACATGTTGTTCTAGGCAGCAGTAGTACCTTTATTGTTGAAGTAGCTTTCCTAGTTTTACTGTGGTATATCTTCTGTTGTTAAGGACATGTTCACTGACCTGGAAGAAATGTATGTGATGGGTAAAATTTAGTTGTGTTATAGTGTATGTTGGTTTTTGTGAGTAAGGACTAAGTTATGGTGGTATCCCCAAAATGTTATTGGGTGTTGAAATACTATGTTGACTTTAGTTGAGTTTTACTGCAGTACTTACAGTGTCAAGTTTCAGCAGCATGGTCAGTCCATGTCATTGACAGGGATATTTGACTTTTTCTGGCTGAACTATGCAGCCTTTTCTTATTATGCAGTTGTGTGAGACAGGTCATTAGCCTAAGGAGAACAAAATGAAGCAGCCAAATCACTCAGTTTTCAGCCATTAGTCAAATGCATACACCCACTCATATCTCTAAATGGTCTGCCTGACTTCTCTTCACATTCTCTTACTTTTCCTTAGGGCTCCTTAAAATGTCAACACTTTGTGTGGTTATTTCTGGGCTCATGGGTAAAATAATTCATATATGTCTGTGGACTATAACAATGGGTCTAAGAAAAATATAGAAATTACTTTTTGGAGGCTGAGTAGGTTAACTTATTATTGTACAAAGTGTATCTTCTTTCCTTGAGGCTTTTCTTTTCTGAGGTCACTACAACAAATTGTCTTCTGTCAATTGTGCAGTTATTTGCACATTGATTTAGCCCAGGTTTTGAGCCAGATGCCCTTCCTGACACAACCCTCTCCATTATTCCAGGTTCGGAGGCCGGCAGAAAGAGTAAAATGGCTTGTGACCCTCAGTGGTTGAATTACTATAATGCTGTTTGACCTTCAGTATCAGTACCCCCAGGAGCTTTTATTTATTTATCTAAACAAAAATTACTCTTGACTCCTTTTAGATTTTCCCTAACTAAACCAAATGCAGTCATGCCTGCAGCTCTGAGCAGGTGGAAGTGTTGGGACTCACTGAGGCAGATGTTACAAACAGTTACCCAGGTGCAGCCATTAGACCATCTCACTGCTTCAGAAAAGCATACACCTACAAGATGTTATGGTGCTGTGAGAATATGATGTTGTACCATCATCTGCAAACAGAAATGTTCATCAGCCTAAATGTGCCTTCTGTTTACATAGAAATGTGGCCATTCAGTAAAAGAAGAAATGAAAGAATTGGGTGATAGAGAATAGACGTTTAAGGAGTTGTATAATATGAACAGCTTTTTGCTTACAAGAAAAGCCAAATGGGCAATGATCTGAAAGTGGTAACATTCTTCTCAGTGTGCTTGCCTGTCACAAAAATAGCACAAATAACAAAAGATTGAGAACAGGGCTGTAGGTCATCATCCATATAGTATCTGTGATGGCCAGCTTTCTTTTGATATTAATTAAACAAAAATATCATACACCAATGGAATTCACAAAATAATGTGAAAAGAAACTTTGGTGTGATTTTGCTAGGACTACTACCTGAGCATTTTGTCACGCCCAAGTAGAAAGTGCCATAAACAGTAGAGAATCTGGCATAATCATCCAGGAGAAGGGATACTTTTGACCTCTGTAAAGGTTTTTGTATGGTCTGTGTAACATAGACCTCACCTCCCACTTGTGTGAGACCAAGCAGGTATTTAGTGATGGTTTTTTGACTGAGCTACAATGTATTATGCAGATGAGACAGTATTATCCACACAACATTAACTGTGTTTTTTGGAGAATGGGCTGTGGATAACTACTGTGTCTGCTTATAGTGCATCATTAACTGGAGAAATGCTGTTTGATTTTTTTTTTTTTAGGAATCTGTTAAAAAAGACCTTACTAGTTCTTCAGGTCAGTTCTTATCAATTTTTTTTTTCTTTTTTTTTTTTTTTTTGGGGGGGGGTGGGGGGGTGGGGGGGGGTATTAGTGTTCCTCCTCCATTTGTGCCCACGTCCAGAGTCTGTCTGGGTAGAGGTAAAATCACTCTGTGTCTCAAGGATCACTTTGCATTTTCACTGCTGAGGTGAGAAAGTGATATCTAGTTTTTTTTTTTTTTTTTCTGAGATTGAAAGTGTGTATTCATCGACTGCTGCAGCCATAAATAGCTGTGATTGCAGCAAGTGCTGTGAATACTGTCTGAGGATGTCACATTTTAGGTTTCAGGTGTTATTTAGCCTCAGTTTACAATAGCAAGTACTTTTGAATCTCTTCAACAACTAAAAAGTGTAATTTATGCTTAGCTTTGAAAGTTGATACTGACAGAGACCTTGAGATGTTTGCGACCTATGTTCAGGAGATTGTGGGTTTTATTCCCAGAAGTTTACATTTCTTCCCTGTGTTCTCCGGCTTCCTCCTACTGTCCAAAGACATGCAAGTATTGGTGAGTTTGTGAATAATTACTAACCCAAATGACTTGGCATTAACACAATAAAACTAAATCGCTTTCCCTGGTTATGTTCTGTCTTCACACCTTTTTGTTGTTTTCATTTGAAACAAGAGAGTCATATAATACAGTAAGATTTTCTAAAAGCTGCCTATGCCAGTGTCTCTGGTGCTTTCTGAAATTCTTTGTGTGTCTCCAAATATAGACCAGACGGGATTACAGTTACCTCTGAATAGTGCTGACTGATCCAGTCACTGATACTTTCCATCGACAAGAGTTTAAAATGGCCTCAGGGAAAACTAATGAGTTCACTGGGCAGGTAACATATACTGTAAACCTATAGGTCCACATGTCTTTAGGCCCGCTTCTGTGGGATTGTCTTATAGAGTCAGTTTTTAATGTGATAGTACAAACTCAAAGTAACTTATTTTACAATTTCATGTATGTGTAAAATATTTAAACTGACCTTTTCTGTACTGGCACTAGCTTGGTAACTTCTAGCTGCTGATGCTCTGGCCTGTGCACTAAACTGAGTCACATTCTGCTATAATGACCCATCAACCATACTCCAACCATGGCTTTAATCCATTTCTCAAATGACAAATACCAGTGCAATCTTTATTTAACCACGCCATTCAGATTCACTAATCTCCACTCACACACACACTCTGGTAGCTGGTACTTTGTTTATTGTGTTTGTTTTGCAGCATTCCTGCCTCCGACTGTGAGTTCAGCTGGAGTCAGATCACAGAGGAGGCCGGCTTTGATATTTAACTGCAAAGATCAATGTTTATAATTGGAACAGAGCTTTCACTTGTTGGGTTACTGTTTACATTTGTGCAATAAAAAGGGAGTATTGTTGCGCCAAAAGCTGGATAACTCTATGACAGGTTTTTCATTGTTTTTAAAAGGGCTTGATGTCTGTATTATAATGAAGAGGGCTTTGTTTGAGTCTCTTTAGAGAAACGGATAATAATTTTGAAGGTGGTTGCAGGACTGAATCGTTGTTTCTATTTTACTGGCACTGGGAAAAAGAGGTTGTCATGCATAAATACTGTATGTATGTTAAAAAGAGTACTTACTGACTCAGGAAGTTAGACTAATGGTTTGGGAACCACTGTATTCTCATACAGTTCACTTTAATAATGAACAGGTCTGAATGACAGACAGATCTCCACTCACCTGAAGTGACTGTCAGTCAAATAAGTGCAAGTCCTGACAGTGAACCATCTCTCACACTCAGATTTACCATCACAAAGACACAATATGTACGCTGGTTCCTCTTATCTGATGGAGAAAATACAACCCAAGTATGAAAATTCAACATTGACATTTTAGTTTTAAGTATTAAGAAATTCACTTATTCAGCTGTATTTCTACAAGCAGTTGTTGGTTCTGTCCACTCCAAATACTCACAAATCTATGTTTCTCAGCTCTATAGCGTCAGCTCCTCATTCAGACTGGGCTGCTGCTCAATAGACTTTATACCTCGAAACTTGCTGATATGAACCTGGCATTTACACAGAGCAATTGAGTCCTGCCATTTCTATTCCAAATAGCTTGTCAACCATCCCTCCACCAATCAGTCAGGTCTGAGACATCCAGTCCCTCTGGTGTGTCTAGGGTCAGCCCTGGGGCCTCCTCCTGTGGGACATGTCCACAACACCTTCCTATAAAGGCAGGGATTAATTTTAGGTTGCTCTTCTTTACTTAGATATTCCACCATGTTGAGTAAACTGAGTTGAGCAGCATAGTAGTAAATTTTAAGGAATTTCTGAACAGCTATTGCTCAGTGCATTTACCTTGAACATTTTTCTCTACTGATTTATATTCATTCTAGCATCAAGTAGCCTCTTTGTATAGATATTAAAAAGGCCAGCTTTAAATCTACTGTTACAAAGCATGGTTAATAATTTTGAATATTTTTCAATTTTTTCTTTTTTTTTTTCTTTTTATTGAATTTTGATACAGAAATCACTCAACATCTGCATCATCTAACATCTTGAATTCAAGAGTAAAAGCAAATGAGAAAAGTGGCAAGTGACAGTACTATTATTTTGGATCTTTAACATTACATTTTTGACTAGGAATGTTTTAAGCCTTTCCCTCCATGTCCCAGGAGGCATCTACTTATATACTGTAGTAGAAAATGCACAAAAATATTGAACATAGACAAGAACAATGATTAATGGGAATACTCAGAGGCTTACTTTAAGAAGATCTCACTGTGCCACTTTTAAACAAAGGAAGCTTAAAGGGCTTTACAAATAATGTATAAGTGGATCTTCAAGGCAGACGGTGAATCTCTATTGGTTATTCTTCACAATCGCTCAAGTGAGACATTTTTCCTTTCCTTGTTATTCTTCAAGGAGCATCTCTGAAAGCATTCCTCTCTCTTCGTATCTGAAAAATCTCTGTAGCACGTGCATTTTTTTAATATCATTTGTCTCAAGGTCTATGCCCTTAATATTTTGCATTCCTATTACAAAGACTGGACATCTTCAGTATTATGATTTTCACATGCTGGGGGAGAATTTGAAATGGGGATTGGGGATTACTAGAAAATATGGTATTTCAGAACACATAGAGGCTTATTTTCACATTGACCTTCACAATACTTCATACAGCTGAGTGCAATAATGTGATATTTTCCTTATTCGTGTTCAAAAGGAATAGACTTTTTTATGTTAGCTTTGAATGAAAATATAAGCTCCTGGAGTACAAATCTGTTTATTGACTTTATTATTTGTTGTTTGTTGTTGTTGTTGTTAATTTTCATCATTTCTCAACTTTCTAACAAACAAAACCTACTGTTTATGATTAATTGCAATGTGTAAACTTGCACACAACTTTCACACTTCACCAAGTTAAAGCATCTTAAAAGGGGCATATTATGTTTTTTTAAGCTTTTTGAAATGATTTTGGACACCTTTGCATTAGTATTTCATGTTTTACAACTCAAAATAATGTTTATGTATGGAAATCATCTTCTTTAGGGGAGTTAACTTTGAGTTTGCTTGGATGTCCTCAACTGGAAACAGTGGAGGCAGGACAGATAAAATTACATGGCTATTAGCGATATTACGCTAACAGATACCAGATAAATGAGATGACTGCTTCATATTGACGACAATTTAAGCGCTAAAATTATCAAAATGAGTCCGGTGATGGTGTAAGGGCTTCAGAAACACACTTCAGGAGCACTTGCTGGTTTCATGTTTCTATGTAGAGCCGTGTAGTGAGACTGGTTTTCAGCTCTTAAGAAAGGAATGACTTAAGCAAACAAGATTACTCTAACATGTGAATGAAACAAAATACTATTCCAGGTGCGTTTTTGGGGTGCAGACAACATTATAACCTGATAAAAACCTCAGAAAATTCAACTGAGCATAATAGGGGAGTTTTAAGAAAAGAGTTATAAAAGAGTTATACTGACAACTGCAATCGCCTTTACATTCTGCTGCTAAATAAACATGTGTGACATATAAAGATAAAACATTTTTAAGTCACATAATTAGCAATAGCCCTGTTTTCTGCTGCCAAAGAAACAATGTGTTGTCCTGTACAAATGAACGGTCTTAATTTAGTAATTTAGGGGATTTGAATGCTCTGAAGTAAGTAAAATAAATGGAAGCACTCAGAGAGAAATGCTAACAAGAAGACATCAAAAGTTTTCATGTCTTTGTTTCTTTGGTGATGGTTTTTGCCTGAAATTTCTGCATGACACAGGCACATTTTCAGAGAGCCTGTTCTGGAAGTGTGCACATGTGGGTGTATTAGTAAATTCATTCTTCACAGATTTTCTGCTTCTCAGGTACTCCAGCCATTTAGCCCCGGAGAGCGTGTCATAGTGTAATTTTGGCAGACAGACTAAGTGGCTCAAGGACATTTTAATAACAGACACACACAGGACTCCATTCATTAGTGACAGATGTGGAGAGAAAATGTGCATTTGTGGATTAATGAGGATTTTGATTTAAATGAACAGTTTCCTCCTGCAAATTTAATTCTTCAGTCCCTTTGATTTTGTCAGTTCATAACAATTCAATGTCTATATATTCTAAAGCAATGAGCAGAGCCAGACTATTTTATACAATACAGTAGACTATTTCCCTCTTCTTGTTTACCTCCTTGATTGTGTCGTATAATGATCACAGCGCTAATGCTCCGAGGCAGTGCTCCCCTGTTCCCACTGCGAGCCACACTCTGCTGTGCACCACCTGCTCTCATTTAGTTAATGCCAGATCAGTCCCAGTTGAAATAAGTTTTGTGTTCTGTCTAGACTTTAATTAGCATAATTAATTCTGATACGACTGCTTGCACTCTGTACTAGGTGAAAATTACAATTAAAGGCTACTTTTAATTGTTGCTTTACATTTTAATACACGCTTCAGTACAGTACATTATAGAAATACAGAAGAATGTATTTTGTGTTTATGTTTACAAGATATTAAAGAAACTATAATAATTTAGTGTTTTTTTTTCTCTGTTCAGACCTGAAAAGTGTTTTATGACTTAGCAGATTCATTTTTTTATAAGTACTTACAATGCAGGAAAACAATTATTAGCCCTATATACAAGATGACATTAACAGGGCATTGGTCACTTCTCCGTAGGAATCACTGTAAACATTATGATTTCACAGAGGCATGACTCTTTAACAAGCCTTTATTGGCTCAGTCCTGTTGGCTCAGTGCTCTGCCTTTTGCATGTTCATTCTCAGCCGTGACTGATCCAACTTTAACAGGCTTTCCTTCCACAGCGGGATTAGGACCACCACTCTGCCATCACTCTTTAATAAGAGTGATAAATTATATGCCTCACTTCAGAGGCATAACTTTAGAACAGGACTCTGATGATTTTAATGTAGACCTGCAGATTGTTTTCATTAATGAGCCAAAATTCCAGATATAAAGGCACAAAGCTCTCTTGTCAGTCCCACTCATTTTCCATTTTCCAGTTTATTACTCTTCCAGTTGTGCCTGCAGCAGCCAACACATTTTAACAATGTTGCCTGAAGCAGCAGATATAGTTTTTTTGACAGTGTTTTAACTTATTATAAAACTTTTTTTCCTGTGACTTAATGTGACTGCATCTTATTCGTCTATTTTGTGTGAAGTTAGGATATTTATCTAACAGTATCCTGTGTTTGTGAAATGAAAAAGAATTTAGTAGTTTTCATTCACCTTAGAATTTCTTCTTTGTATTTGTTTGTAAACCACTTGTTATTAAGTTTACTTCTTCTTACTTCTCTCCAAACAATAACAGAATCAGAAATAATACCCTTAACACAGCCAGGAGTTGTTATACTGTTAGTGGAAATCTGAAAAGGGTGTTTTGTTTATTTTTACTTTATTGATTTTAAAGGAAATTAAACAGCATGTGGACCAAGCTCCTGCACTGGTCGTACAGAGAGCGGACAGCCATTAGTAGAGGGCCATACTCCCAGAGCACCCCTCACATAATGCCACGGGACATGGTCAAATGCCTTCTCCAAACCCATTAAACACGTGTGGAGTGGTTAGGCGATCTTCCATTAACCCTTGAGCATCTTGCTAAGGGTGTAGAGCTGGTCCACTGTTCCACAAGCGGGAGGAAAACCACATTGTTCCTCCTGAATCCGAGGTTTAACTAGCCAAATTCTCCTCTCCTTCAGTGTGCACTGGTGTGGTTTGCAGAGAGTTCCTGCCTCAAGTGGAGGAGTTCAAGTATCTTGGGGTCTTGTTCACCAGTGAGGGAAGGATGAAGCGTTAAGTTGACAGGAGGATCAGTACAGCATCTGCAGTAATGTAGTTGTATCGCTCTGTTTTGGTGGAGACGGAGCTGTGCTCAAAGGTCAATCTACGTTCCTAGTCTCATCTATGGTCACGGGCTTTGGGTCATGACCGAAAGAACAAGATCCTGGATACAAGCGGCCGAAATGAGTTTCCTCCACAG
Organism: Bostrychus sinensis; assembly: GCA_020698575.1. NCBI lineage: Eukaryota > Metazoa > Chordata > Actinopteri > Gobiiformes > Eleotridae > Bostrychus > Bostrychus sinensis. The sequence continues at coordinate 15,227,560 of CM036245.1, forward strand.
GGTGGCTGGGCGCTCCCTTAGAGATAGGATGGAAGAAGGTGCATCGCATGTGAATGCTGAGTTCTCACTTTCTTTGGAACTGCTATACAAGAATGTACAAATAATAATAATATTACACTTGTTTAACTCAACCCACTGATAAGTACATTGCAGTTTATTTACTTTTCCTGTGATGCTGACACAGAGGCTGCAGCTTAGAATGGCTCTACTGTTTTCTATTGGCTGCTTCACTGTATCTCTCATCTTGATAACTCAGAGCGATGGGAAACAGATATAATCATTTATCACAGTGGAGGTATTGACAAACAGAAGGTCTTACAGGAAGTGGCTGACGTTGAATAAATCAGGAACATGACTCCACAGTGAACTGTCTCAGTGGGTAGGTTTGCAATGACGCTGGCTATGAATAGATTGCTTTTTGACAGTCAGTCTGTTCCAAATTCACTGCTCAATATCTATTTCACCTCAGAAGAAACTCGTTTTTGCTGTCTCTATAGTTGAAAACTATATACTGAAAATAATTATAACATATGAGTCAGTTAGTGCAGTTAAGTGTGAGAGCAATTACTCTAATAAAAAGTAAGTAAATTACTTAATAAAGATTTTACAAGACAAAGGTTATCACAGATCACAGACATGGCTGAAATAGCTTTTTATTTAGGCTCACATACCAGTGTTCTCTTTGTGCCAGTACCAAGCCCAAACAAATGATCAGCACTGCATCAGGATGACAGGGCATCAGGAGTAAAACCTATACCAAATCAATCATTAAATGACTGAACACTAGGAGGCAGATGGTTTCCTGTGGCGACCCTAAAAGAGAAAAGTCAAAAGGAAAGGTTTTTCTATACTTTTTTTTTTTTTTGACCTTTATTTAACCAGGAAGGTCCCACTGAGATTCAGAATCTCTTTTGCAGGGGTGTTCTGGCCCCATGGGAGACCTATTGTACATGTTTTTAGTGGTAGGGGAAACCGGAGCACCCGGAGGAAACCTACACAGACACGGGGAGAACATGCAAACTCCACACACAAAGGCCCCACCCGGTCCGGGTCGAACCCGGGGACCTTCTTGCTGTGAGGCAGGAGTGCTAGCCACTATGCCACCGTGCCGCCTGATACTAACTATGCATGATTAATGAATTATTTTGAATTAAATGGTTTATGAACCTCTCACTCTATTCTCAGAAAGAATTCTCTATGTTAACCACTTACACTGCTATCGATTTGGAGGACAAGTGGAAAAAAGTATCCCTGGTTAAAGTCTGGAGTTAAATGTGCTCCAGATAGTCACAGTCCGTCTGTCTATATTATTATAGTATATTATATTATTATTATAGTATTTTTTATTCGTGGTCTGAAGAAAGTTTTCTTTTCTTTTCACTGTGACTAAATACTTGCTTAGGAGGTTTTAAGTTTATTGTTGTTGTTTCTATTCAGTTTAGTTGGACTTACATGGATTTTGCAAAGCCCCTTTGGTTGGGCTGCATCCCTGTTAGACCTCAGTAATGGTCATTCAAAACATTTGTAATATCTAACTACTGTGGTCTCACATATAATTTTATGGTTGTTTGGGGTAATACGGCTAGATTATAACTTGGTTTGAGCTCACAATGAATGAATTATGCATATAGTTCAAATGGCACCTGGAGTAAAAGTCTTTTACACACAACGCAGAGCCCGGGGTGATGGCAGTGAATTGACACAATCCTCATAAAACCCCACTCTTAACCTTTCACTCAGACCATAATAACACTTCAGGGGAACTTTAAAGAAGGCATAATACAGTGTAGTTTTAGCAGCTAACTCAATTCAGCAATTTTAAATGAAAAGTGGAAGACCAAATACCAAAGTAAAACATTCTGTAAAGCAAGTAAACAACACAAAAATGGCAACTAATGCCTACTACAAATATTGGTAACAAGAATGTCTCATCACTGTTAAACAGCAAGCTTTAATAGATATGTAAGTAACACCATTTTAAATAATAATTTTGATTTTATTTTTATTTATTGATTATAATTTAGATTTTTTACGAGTTTTACTCAAATAACTGATAACTAATCCTTATACCCAGCTAATGCTACACAATAAAAAGTGTGTACTTATTTTAAAGCGTTCAAACATTAGTTATATTACTGCTGTATAACATACAGTATGTTGCTTTCATAAATTAATTATTAAGCTCCCCTCTCACTACTCCATTAAAGGTCATAAATAGACGTCCAAACATTCAGCACCATGGACAGAGGCACAGAGGTGTACAGAATCAGAATAGGGAACAAAAGGAAATCTCAACTTCACCGTTGGCAGAGTCAGAGCCTGGGCCAATGACAGCACAGTTACACAATCCCTGCATTAGCCCTTTACACAGAGCATATCCACACATTTGGTTGCCTGCTATAAATTCAGTTTTCCACAAGAGTCTGTTAAAAGTAGATGTTTTAACCTTCAGCACCACGGACAGTGACACCACAAAGGTGTCGTGAACTAGAAACTCCTAAGCAGACATAAAAGATTTTTGACTAAATGTTTGTGGAAAATAGTACAAAACTATTACAGGTTCAGTCTAAAATAAACTGAATCAAAAAATCTACCAAATGTGGTGTACACTATTCCTAAATCATGTATTTTTGAATTGTTGCAAACTTTTTTTTTTTTTTGGCACACAGCAGTGACCTCCTAAAGCTGCTCATTTACAGTAAAGTTTTGGATCTCTGCAGCATTTGCTCTGACACTAATGACTGCTGCAGCTCTTGTTTCTCTCACTGTTGGTCTCTGTCCTGAATATAGAGCTCCTCTGTCTATTTCTGTGACTTTATCCCAAAGCTTTATCCCAGCTGATTACCTGGGCCTCTGAGAACATCTGATTTATTACTGTTTTGTTCTTATTATACTTAAACTCTCTCTGCTATTGAGCTGCTCCCAGTTGCCGTGTAAAACCTTTGTTAGTTTCCCTAAAGACTGTGGTTTTAAAACACTCACCTCTGACAGAGAGCCAAGTCAGTGCATCACTTTCTGGTTTGGCTCCAGTTAAAATGTGCTGTTTCCTGAATTAAGGACTTTATTCCACTGAGAGAGCTGAGTCTAATTACCAATACACTGAGAGGGTAGGCTTCAGATGTCCACAATAATAAAGTCAATTAAGAGCTAATAGAAGTGTGGTAATTAAGAAGAATCATCTTTCTCTTTGAGCCTCTCCAGTACAGTGTTCTTGTGTGAACAAGAGCTTCCACTGATACACTGTTTATTCATACTGTAGCTTTAAAGACTAGGATGATAGACAGCAGTGGGGCAGTGTTTAAAATGCTGGTGAATTTGAAAAGAATATCTCATGTTTTAAACACACTGTTATATCTTGCAAACTAGTTAGCCGTGCCTGTTTGCTGGAGAGGATAAATGTTGCTGTAGAGTTTAGCATCACATGCACTAAAAGAAAAGACGCAATGGTAAAAATAATTGTTGTGTGGATGTAAGTATAACACATGAAACAGTTTTTAGACTGAAAGTGCTTCTGCTCCAAGGTTGATTTTTCTAAGACTTTGTGCTGTTTCCGTAGCTTCTCTTAGCATAAAAAATGGATGATTTTAGTCATAGCCTGAAATATATGGATATACAGTACACTATATGGAAAGATTTAGGAAGCTGCATAGTTACATGTGCCCCTGCTTAGAAACACATGAAAGTTGTTAGTACTGCTACAAAATGGGGCATATAGGTGGTTTTGTTTATTAATTAAATGTAGTACTATTATAAGAAAGGTTTGTCAATACTTATAGTGAGCACTGAAACTGAGAAGTATCTCAGAGACTACAATACTGGTGAGTTAGCAGATCCTCTATGTGGCTGAAATGAGCACAGTTGACAGCCTGCTGGCCTGTAACAAAGGAATCAGTCCGAGCCTTATGTAACTGGGTTTGTGTGACATTTTAGGTCAGCGCATGAATGAGATCCTCGAAGCGACGTGAGATTAATGAGCACATTAGCTGTTTCTGATTCTGACACTAGTCCCAGTAACACACTGTGACATTTCAGATAGATCAGTGAGGCCTGGATCCCTCTCTCTGCTCTCAGAAGGTGTTTGACTGTAATAAAGACTGACGAAGAATAAGTGGAATTTAATGAAAAGGTGAGTGGCGTGGCATTTGCGTGTCGGAAAATGGTTATAACTGTACTGCTACTATGTTTGCTTACTTTTGTACAGCGCAGTGTTTCTCAGTAAGTTGCACTTCTTACATAGAAGACCTCGTTTGTGCTTGACAATGCTGCAAATATGAGGTTGCTGTTGTATCTGTACTGTGCAGCAAGAGCATTGTAGAGAAAACATTTGACACATTCTTTCAAAAAGTAAAAACATAATAGCCTAGTGTTAACAACCTTCTAGATAGCTTTTTTGACAAATTGAAAATATGAAACATTTTTATGGTTATTATTATTATTATTATTTTATGGTTCAGGCCATATTAAAACATTACCTAATTTGTGGGTCCAACAAAGGTCCATTTAGTAATTTTTTACAATAATGATAATAACAGGTTTAGAAGTGAAAGTAATGAGTCCATTACTGGAGGTGGTGGCTGTGCTGTTGGACCAAATACTGTGTTTTGACCTTTAGTTCTCAAAAAAGTTAAATGGAGGAAAGTGGTGACACAGATATGAATTAATATTGTGTGCAGAGAAGTACCTCTGGGGTTATAACCAGGAGCAAAAACATCAACTGTGTAGAAAATGCACAAGCCATTTGCCTTTAATAATCTTATGGACACTAAGGCAGCTATCCTTTTTGTATCTTCTTATTTACTGAGAGCAATTATTTGCCTATAAAAAAAAGTCTACTGTAATAATATTGTTCCTAAGAGGCAGCGGATGCTCTGGATGTGTAGCGTCCTAATGAAATATGGATGCACTTCATTCCCAATCATCTTATGTAGTTTCCTATACAGCCCCCAACTCCCAAATACTCTATTATTGATATCATGGCTGCAAACTCTTGACTAGACAGATAGGCGTCTTATCTAAATGGTCTTTGTGCTCTTCTCAGTCATATGGGACATACCACTTTCTTTCTGCTAATCCTTATTCAGCCGCTGACATTTTGCCATTTCCACTTGAGATGGTCTGTACAAACAGATCTGTGATAACTGTATTTTGCAGTCTGCATTTAAAGTGGCATAGTCACCAGTGAGTGGCAGGTTTAGACTAAAATGCACAGGCCAGAGTGTAAATGGTGTTTTATACATGAACTGTAATAGTATCACTTTTAGAAGATGTTTAAACCCATATGTGCCTTGCCATAATAATAACTGATGGTTGATGTATATAAATAAAAAGGTCTGCTTTAAATATAGTTTGCTCTGTGTGTGGTCACAATAAGTAGATTATTGTTGTAATGTAGGTATTTTGCGAGATATTTTGGGAGAAATGTAAAAACGGGATACTTCCCTCCTATGTTGAAGGATGCGTTAGGGGTTGCCTAACTTTGATTTACTTTGAATTACTTTTCTTTTTCTGACAACCAAACCAAGCCATAGGACAACAAAAGCTAAAGTCCAGGCACATAACTTTAAAGTGACTTAAAGCCACTCAGTCATCTCTTCATTTAAATCAAAGTGGTGAGTCAGGTTAGATATTATGTCCTCTCTTCTGTGTGCTGACTTAAAGCAGAGAAATCATTTAGAAAAAGCTCACTTATGTGTCACATACAAGCAATAAGCATGGGATTTAATGAGTGAAAGTCAGAGTGCTTTAGTGCAAACAGAAGATGCTGACTGCTGTTGAATAACTGCTTCATGTAAACCTGACTAAGAATGGATCAAAGCTAGACCGTTTTTGTCCCTTTGATGTATGCAGACATTTACAGAAATTAGTGGATGAGGTTTGCTACAGGATCTTTTGAATCAAAGTGTTGATGCCTTTGTTTGTTGCCAGACTGGACATTATCTCTGTCCAAATGCCCTTTAAATGTCTACACCAGGGGAACTTCTACCCCTATCTCTGTCTGATGCTGACCTTGTGCACACTGGCTCCGCCCCCAAGCTGCACTAAAGCCATTTGTTTCTATCGTTTGATTGAATGTGGCCATCAATCCCCATAGGAACTGAGTCAAGTGCAGCATCACCTGATCTGAGCTGTAGCTCCCTAATGCAGAGAGAACAAGGGCAGAGAGGCAAGAGGCATTGTGGGAGGTAGAGGCCCACATCAACAACAGCGATAGGTGGAGGAGATGAAATCTGGACTGGAAAGAGAGCTGGTATCCTTACCTCATTTACAGAAGCTTTAGTGCTTTATACATTGTGAGGAAGGAGTAAATTGAACATAAAGGTTGGGTTTTTATTTCTCATTTTTCTGTATCGGCGTCTAAAAATTCATAGGCTTTTGTGATTTTTTTCCATAATCCATGTTAAGCTCACTTTAGGCACCTATGGAGGATCTGTTTGGTTTGAAAGTAGGATCAGATGTATTTTTAGCCTTGTGCATTATACTGGTCTTGAGGTAATTTCAGAAAATGTCTCTGATACTTTATGCCTTGATCATGATCACAATTTGATTTCAACCTGCCTTGTCTTTGTTGTTTTTGTCAACACTCCCTGGTCTTGACTGCTAAGGTAATTGACAGTGTTGAACAGGAAGTCTGAGCTGTAATGAGTTGGAGTAAGTCCAGATTTCATGGCACATTGGTAGCCACAGTGCACGCACTCAAGGTTCAGTGGCACTAAGGTGGTTGTAATGCTGTGTGACAGTGTCAGACGCAGCTCCAGCCGCCCACAGTGAGGTGAAGAGAGCCATAGCAGGAAGGAGGCCAGGAGAAAGACCCACAACACAATCAACTGCCAAAGTCATACACCTCCACACTACTGCACTGTCAGAGGTTACTGAACTGTCTGCTGTAAAGATCCCACTGTTGAAGTGACTGATTGACGTTAACAGGCTCAGTCCATGACATGGGACAAGGAGCAATCTGCCGCAGCAGGAGAGGCCAGGACAGGAACAGTGGGAGCAAAGAGACATAATCTGTCCCAGAGGAACAGTACCACAGCTGGGACATGCAGTGAGGGAGGTGAAGTCAACCTTTGCAATGACAAAGAGTTTTGAAGGCACAATGGATGGATTTGACAGAATTAGCATTTACTGAACTTGCATTTGTTTGATAGCTCACTTCTCTCTTCTTCCTTTCTTCTTCTTTTTTTTTTTTTTTTTCCTGACACAACCGTCTCCATTTATCTGGGGTTGGGTCAGGCACAGAGAGTACACTGGCTTGTGACCCCCTGTGGCTGGATTTGATATCTCACTTCTGTGTTCTGTCCAAATCAAGATATTGGACCAGCAGAGCCAAACTTAAAGGTATTAGGGAGGATCTTTATAAATTCATTTTTTGCAATATTTATTAAAACTACCTTCATTGCCCTGTATAAGGCTTATAAATTGGTGTATTAGAAAATATAATAATAATATTAATAAACTGTGGACTCTGTGGGACTTAAAAAACCTCATCCAATCATTTTCGTCATGAGTACGTTAACCATTGTTCCACGGACTCGCCAATCATTCCGACTTCCTAGTTTCGGCGATAGTGCGCGTTCTTGTGCCTGCGCATGTGTATACACTATGTTTATGTTGTCCGGCATTAGCGCCGCATTAGCGGCGTTAACATCGTAGCGGGGACAGCCTGACTTCGAAGAGCACAATGGCTGAGGAAAACTGTGAACCGGGCGGTCACAAAAGGAAAACTGTTTTTGAAGTGTACCAGAGGAGGAGGAGAAAAACTGTAGAAGAGCAGAACAAAACCCGTGTAGTTATTGGTGATTCCTTCAAAGGACAGCGTGCGCTGTAGGAACAGAAAGGGCTTCAGACGATGCATTGGTCGCCAAGTTTCTGCTGGACAGGTACGTTTATCTTATCGTTTGAAAAAAAAAGCCTTTTTTCTTTATCTGTTGAACCTTTTCAACTGTACAGCAACGTCAGTTTGCTAATGCTACCAAGAGCAGGAGCATATATTTTTGCTCACATTTAGGGACTGTGCATGTGACTGGGTCTGTGTGGGGAACTAGGTCAAAAGTTGCGCAAACAAACAATGCAGGTCTAGGTTGAGGCGAATCTCTGCTGATGCCGGCTGTAAACAAACACTCGTGTTCCAATGCTTGTGCACGTCGCTGTGGAGGAGTTCCTTGGAAAGAAACAGTGAAGGGCGGGGCCTGACGCATGCGCATTATTCAAAAAAGGACAAACAGTCGCTGGTTTCTCAGCAGTCGAAAAAAATCCTCCCTAATATCTTTAATAAAATAAATAAGTACATAAAATAGGTCAAGACTCAAAGGAAACACATTCTTATCTTTCAAATGCTTTGTACTGTTTATAGTGTCATTAGCAGGAGCCATGCATTGATTTCTAAAGACCACATCATAACTCCACTGGTCTGAACTGAGTTTTTAGTGTAGGCTGTACTGTTGTAAGTGCGGGGCTGCTGTCTGAGATAATAATGATGAAGCGATTGTGCACACATTGCTCCATTGTTTTAATATTACAGCTGCTGGACTCTTGTCTGCAGGTGGTATTTTCTCTGACACCTCAGGTCTCTTTGGTCTTCTGCCAGCTGGATGGTTAGAACTCAGTAAAGGTCAAGTCACTTTTGGTACGTCTACAAAATTGAGTATTCAAATACCATTTTCACAGCCTCTTGTGTGTCTCTGTGGTACAGTCCTCATTTTGAAGTATTAACACCCATAATTGGGTGTTATAATAACCCATCTACTGTTAATGCCACTTTCATGCTTCAAAAGTCTCTATTATGCTTTGTTCAGGCTTTTTGATATAGATTTGGACACCTTTGCATTAGTATTTCACACTTTATAACTTAAAATAATGTATATGTATGGAAAATGTTTTCTATTTTGGGGCTGTTACTTACAATTTGCAGAGAACGCTTAGATCAGGTGTCTGTCGCCCCCTGCTTATACTTGCACACTCAACAACACTGGCCTTGTTACAGTGGAATTTTTATCTTCCATGGGAACAAGCGAGTTAGACTCAGAGCATAAGGAAAAGTTCTTTGATGTGTCCCCATCTCTGAGTGAGTGTGTACAAGAAGCTGGAAATGTCATAGCTGACTAATAGAGAGGAGCCTCTAATCCATCTTGTGCTGACTCCTTTCCTGCTCCAGTCCTGTAACATTGGGCACAAGGGGCTGTGTCACATTCACATTCATTTTTTTACTAAGATGTTGTTCTCAGTAGTCATTTTATGGAATTGCAGCAGTTTTAAAGCATTTGACTTTTATATTTTAAATTCCACCTCTCTGCACTGTGCACATGATTACTGCCAGATATCCCCATTGGCCTAATGCAAATGAAATCAGTTTTTGTTTGTGCTGTCAGTGGGATAAATCCTGTTTCTAAACTGTGCCCAGCATGCACAGTTGTTCTGTTTGGCACAATGAGACACTATCAGCTGTCAGGATTAGTGACGAAGCTGCAAACACAGTCTGTAACAACAGCAATAGAAGATAATGGAAAAAGAAGAATAGACTAAGGCTTATATTCATTGTGGCTGTGACATAAAGAGCTGATCCTCTCGGTGAAAGCTCATTAGTGCTTCTTCAATAAGTTCACATTTTAAACTTTATTACACTCAAGTGAAGAGAGACATAGTCTATGAGCTGTCGGTGTTTCCACTACCCAATTATTATAATATATTTCTTTAGGCAGATGGTAATGCAACATAAAGTCTTATTTCTTTAGCCTCATAGAGTTCACTGTCTCCTCTGTCTAAATAAAATAACCCTATACTACTTGCATTGACTTTCATGCCAGGACCACCCTTAGGCTCAATTAAACATCAAAGAGAATTGAGTTTGTGTGTTTTTTATACCACCTGGCCTTTTGATCAATGTCTGAGGCCCAAAGTATTATAGACATTTTCCACTTTAATGTGTGGGTGATTTCAAGGATATTTTCTGAACATAGATACAAAAAAATAATACTGGCAGTTGTAATATAGTCCTAAACAAAAATCATAATAAGTCATAAAAATCTAATAATTATTGCACATACAGATTTCAGCCCAAATGGGGGCAAAGAGAAAACAGAGAGCAGTTGAGATTTAGTCCTGCTGATTTTATTTACTGTGGACTCTGCTTGAACTTGATCTAACTCTATTCAACTTCAGGTTAGTAAAAATATCTCCAGAACTGACAGGTTTTCGAATGCATTGTGTATTGGAGTTTGCTGTTTTGACACCTTTTGTTCATATATCCAGATTCACACCTCTTATAGAAGACTATTGTATAATGAAGATCATATGAGAATCCAATGTCTGCTGTTAACTCTATTTTAGTAATTTTTTTCTAATCTTCACATTTTCTTTTTCTTTTTTGGTACCTGGATCCTGTTTACTCATCTGGATTTTTCACTGCAGGTAAAAGCCAAACCGTATTTTGTTAAAGGCTGGTGTTGTATGTGTTTTCAACAAGATTTTTTTTCTTTTTTTTTCTTTTTTTTTCTTTCTGGCAGGCCACATGTCTGTAGTTTGCCGAAGTGGCACATCCATTTGATTTGTATGAACTGATTCTGATCACAAGTCATTTATTTTCTAGCTGCTACCTTTTCTGTCTAAAACGCGGCTCTTTCCTGCACTGTAACTTCTCTGTTGTGTTTTGAGCCTGAATGGACTCCCTCCAAGTGTTTTTCTCTCACTGAAGACACTTGAGTTTGACCAGTTGCAGCTTGTTTGTGTGTTTTCACCTCATGCGGTGACAGCCATATGGTTAGTTTGCGATTGTGAGTTGAATTGCATTGGTCAGGTGGAGCTGCCTCGCTGACAGAACTGCTCAGAGCCCATAGCTCATAATGAAGGCTTTAAACCAGATTTCATTTTTAGAATACTAAATAGGGCTGTGTAATGTCTTATTTGTGGTCCTTGTATCAAAGAAGGTGAAGGAAACATATATTATGTCCATTGTCATTACTTGAGATATGATCTACCTCTGTGGCTTGTAATGGATTTCAAGCAGCCTGTTTCTCCACTGATTTAGCCCATAACTAATCGTGAATACTACATGACACCAAATCTGATAAATGACAAATAGCTTATACATTCTGTGTATACATGCTAGTTTGACCAAGGTTTGACAAAGTTCATGTTTGTTTCTGTCATTGTCAGAATGGTTGCATTTTGTGATTACAGGTGTTGGCTGTGAATCCTGTCAAATACCTGTTAATAGTGGTATGTGAGGTTTACCTTGACTGTTACGAAGCAAAACCAACACTACACCACCATGTTGCTATCCTCAAGCTGATTTAGTAGTCCTGAAAGCAACATTTTTTCTAATTTTTCATTGAGCATGTGTAGACTCCACATGTTTGAATATTGATGTGTGCCTCAAATGTTTTTGAGGAGCATTGTGTGTGCTCAACAGAGGCAGACAGAAACACTGTTGACATATAATATGGTTGGTGGGTGGTTCTAATCTCAAAAAAAGACTAACACGTCAGCCGCAGAGAACAGTGCCCTAAATGTCATGCGCATTCTTAACAGCCAAGATTACAAACTTACTTTGAAAACACTTTAATTTGTAGATTATATTGTCACCAATATCCAGCCACAAATCAGTGTCTGTTCCAATCCTAGATAAATAGAAAAAAGTTAAAAGGAAAGATATAAAAATCTTATTTTTATTTTAATGATTATTTACTTAATTTCATCATTATGTCCTTGTAATTGCTATGTAAAAAAAAAAAAAAAAAGATAAAAAAACAATAATAATGATATGTCTTTTAAAAAGCCCACAAATGCCATAACACTGCTGACTAGCAGTAACCTTTTACAACCAACATGAGAGAAACCTATTAAAACAAAGAAAGGTTAGGTGAACTGAGAACAGGGGAAACCTCAGTAGGCTCATTTTCTGTCTGTATGTTTAAAGTCAGATGTCTATGAGCTGCATGAACAATGGTGGTGCGACAGTTTAATAAAGTTAAAAGGTATTGCCTGCCGAGCGTTAGGTCTACACTCGAGTCTGTCATGGTCAGACGTCTATTAGAGCTACAACACAGAGGCAAGAAGAGGGGAGTGGAGAGGTTCAGACAGAAAGAAAGTATGAAATTATAAATAATATCTGCCCTTGAAACATGGTCATAAATGCAAAGATATTCCATTTAACTTACTGACATATGGTACAGCACTGGCTACACATCCATGTAAGTACTGCAACAAACCATATGCTGAATATATAATGATTTAACGATTGATCTATGTTATCAGATTTAAATTCATAATATTACAGCTTCAATAGTGAGTCTGAGTTTGATACAGAAAACCACACTTCAATAAACGTGTAAACAGTGCAGTGTATTCAAAAAGAAACTAGAATAATAGTAAACATAGGAGAATATGAATAATTATGAACTGGATTGCCATTTTGATTACGCAGTGGCTATGAAATATGTAGATGCTTGTGTTTTAAATAAAACTCTGTCACACTGATGATTAGTACAAGTAATTGTTCAGTCCACTTTAATTTTGTTCCCCATTGTTTATTAATAGGCAGTGAAATCACACCCACACTACTTGCTGATAGAAATTTTCCTTTAAGAGAAACTACCATTGAAATAAACATTAGGTTTGCATTTGCATATCAATAACATGCACTCATATTTAATGCATGAACACATTAACTTGAGCAATTAATGGCTATGAAGTGGCAAAAAATATTAAAGTCATTATGACCTTTGTTAACAAAAGCATGTGTGACTTGTACCTGACCTTTGAGAATCCCTTCACTAAATATATTCACTCAGCATCAGTTATAGTAGTGGGAATGAATTAATTACATTGTCTGTGTATAAAACATTCAAACTTTTAACTTGTGATTAGAAATAAGGAATGGAAAGGTAACACCAGGGCATAAGACAGCTGCAGCATTGGACAGAGAGAAGTAAATACAACAAGCCATTTTCTGCTAGACACAGCGCCATAAAGTTTGTTAATTAGACTCTTGCCTGACAGCGAGCTGGTCTTATGTTATAGGTACTATATAATGCATAGATTTAAAAGCTCTCAGTCAGTCCTGTTAAAACAAATAATGACCAACAAAGAACAGTGCCATATTTCTCGTGTCTTTTACACACACAACCACACTCTCACTGCTTATGGTTGTTCGCTGTTCTCAGAGCTGGTAATTAGGCTGTCACGATGTCGCATAGTGAACTGAGTGAACTGAATTTTAAATGAAAAAGTGTTTGTGCCAGCTAAATTAAGCCTGGTTTATGTGGATTTGGTTATTTTAAAAGCATTTTCAAGTCTTCCATTCTTTACTATGCCACAGATTCACAATAGACTTTTGCAGTGATGAAATGTAATGAAGTAAAAGTACTTAGTTACTTTACTTAAGTACAATTTTCTTTACTTTACTTGAGTACATTTTACAAGGGATACTTTTTTCTTACTTTACTATATTTTAGAGCAAGTATCAGTACTTTTTACTCCACCTCATTTCTGAGTTGGTCTTTTTGTTGTGTCTTCATTGTAGACACACAGTACTTGAATATAAAAGATGCAGTAAAGTAGTTCTCCTTTAGAAACATCAGAATAATAAAGACAGAAGACCTCATCGACATTCAGTCTCTTCTACTGCACCAGTTTGTTCATTTTATCTGTCATCAGCACAATTCTTCAGCAAAATCCCTCACATTTAACACATGAATGAGTTGTTGAGTCTGTACAAAATACTTCTACTTTTTCACTTGCAAGTACATTTAAAAGTAACTACTTTTATACTTTTACTTAAGCAGAAAATTTAAGGTGATACTTTTACTTTTACTTGTTGCTCCTTTATCTGTATTTTTACTTAAGTATAGAAATTGATTATTTCCTCCACCACTGGACTTTTGTACCTAAATAAATAAATAAATAAATACTGTTTTTAACTAGCAGAATTTATCAGTGATTATCATTGTTGTATGTACTGATTGCAATTACTATGCAATTAAAGTCTATGCAACTGTACTTGAAACATAGCCAATATGTGGTTTGAGCTAGTAAAATATGTGGGAAGTGTTCTTGATGAGTCCTTGTGTGTCTTTGAGCCTAGAGAGTGCCCACAGCTGCAGGCTTATGTTCCTGCAGTGTGTGACCCCAGGGCTCTGAAACAAACAGCTCGAGAAAATAAGGGAAAACTCTGTGTCTTCAGTCACATCTAAGAGAAGTACTGTATTTTCTATTAAAAGTAGAGTAAAGCAGACTGGAGAAGCCTATTGATGGAAATGAGATGAAATGCCTGGAGCACAAAGATGAACAGGGATTGGGAATCAGAGTCTGGAGAGACTCCTGTGAAGCTGTGGAGGTGTGAAGCAGGAAGTGTGAGAATGTTCTCTTTGATATGGTGGCTGCACTGTACACAGCACCCACCCAACCCATCTTAGGCTGAATGAGAAGGAAATATCTGATGCAAATTGTATCAATATAAAACACTTTTTAAGGTTACATTGTTAAAGGGCCTACATTATGCTTTTACTGAGTCTTTTATATTAATTTAGGACACATCTAGATCTGCATTGTTCGTTTTGTTGATCAGAAAACATTTGAAGAAACTCATCATTTGACTCTGTGAGAAACACTCGGATTAGGTCCCTTTCACTTTAAGAGCCCTCCCTCTCTTCTGTCCCGCTGCTGTTACACCCCCTCAGAGCTCCTCATAACAACACATGCTGGTGCAGAAGCACTGTTTGAGTGGTGTCCACTGCAGTTTGGGGTGGGTTTGTTTGGTTGCTGCAGGGGAGGCGTGAGCTGTAGCAGTGCTTCCTGAACAGGACAGGGCCATGAGGGGTGAGGATCGTGGTCAGGTGGAAAAGGCAGACACCGGTGAAATGAGCCGATTTGACCTCTCACAAACTCAATGTAGGGGTGCACGGTGGCAGAGCAGTTAGCGTTCTCGCCTCCCAGCAAGGAGGTCGTGGGTTTGAGCCCAGGCTGAGCAACACACCATCACACAAACTCTCTGGGTGGAGTCTGCATGTCCTCCCCATGTTACCGTGGGTTCTCTCCGGGTAAGACATGCATGTGTTAGGTGAATTGGTGACTCTAAATTGACCCTAGTGAATGAATGTGAGAGTGAATGGTTGTCTGTCTGTGTTCATCTCTGTGTCAGCCCTGCAACAAGCTGGGCCCTGTCCAGGGTGTACCCCGCCTACAGCCCAAAGTTACTGGGATAGGCTCCAGTCCCCCGCGACCCCTAATGGGAATAAGCGGTACAAAATGAATGAATGAACAAACTCAATGTAAAAGAATAAAGGAATACTCAAATATGCACAAATAAAACAAAAATACAAATCCAGGTCTGTTTTAGTGAGGGAACAACATTATAACATGGTAGAAAGTTTATAAAAGTCAGTTTTGCATAATATAGACCCTTTAGGGCTAAGGATCATACTTGCTGATTACAGAACATTTTACCCACTAAAGGCCACCTTAAAATGTGAGATTCTCATTTAATGTAGTGTAAGCATGTTAGTCTGAACACTTGCTACTACAACTGAGACAAATATAAAGTTCAAAAAAATATAACCAGAGCTACAGGATGAACATGTGGTGTAAGCCAGGTTCTGCTGAATTCCCACAGAATAAATACTACAAGGTAATAAAAGTCAGTATGGGCTCTGTGAAGTAAAGAGACATCAAATTTAAGACTTGTTATGTGTCTCACACATTATATTAAAGCTGCAGTTTCATTTTAATGGCCATACTTGGTTTGTCCACCTCAACAATCACACCAAAACAAAAATAAAAACAGGAAAGAAACAAGATTTTTTGCTGTGGTGTTGTGATAAACGTATTCTCAAGATGTCTTTGAGAAAGTAGCACATTTGTATGCACACTGAGGTCCACAGAGAAGCACGCTATGTTAATCTTGCTTTGCATTGTTACGGCTACACTCACTACACTGTGTAAAAAGCAGTTATCAAACATCAATTCATCTTACTTTAATAACATATAAGGTGTGATTCTGGGTGGTAACTGTATATTATTACTTCATACATACATATTACATCATACAGCTGCAATTAAAAAAAAAAAAATAAAAATAAAAAAATCACTGCTCAGATCTATGTTTCTCTTTAGAAATAATATGTTGTATGCTCTGCCAGTGTACACAGATATAAAGTGACACAACCATGAAATTTTTAATGTACATATTAGGGCTGTAACGATTAGTCGACATAATCGACGATGTTGATTGTTAAAATTTGTCAACGCTAATTTTTATAGTCGACACGTTGTATGGACGTACATTTACTTTGTAAAATTGCAAAAAAACGCATTTTTTATGACCCGGTGTTATTTTGGAGGACCGCAATGCACTGCAGGAAGTTAAGGGGCAGTATTTCCTGTTGTCTATCATTGCCTGTCTCTCTTGACTGCATTCTGACAATGAAGACACACAAACAATGGCGGAAAGTCAGACGTGTGTATAATCAATTTTGTATGTATTCTATGTGTGTAAATTTTCCCAAAATGGTAATATCATAATATGGCAGGTCAAGCTGTTTTTCTGAAAATGGCAAGGGGGTAATCAGGCAGAGGACAGTGAAAGGACTTGTGGAACTATGAAAAGGGCACAGATTATGCTTGTGTAACTTGGACAATGATGTACAGGACAGGGGAAATTTTATTCAGAAACAAGAGTTTCTCAACAGTTTTTGATTTTAAACGATTTCTTTTTTTTTTTTTTTTTGACACAACCTCTCCGGCCTTGGAGAAGACCTTTTCACAAGGCACAAAAGATGCCGGTGTGCACAAAAAGGCAAGTGCAAGTTTGTGTAAAGTTGGGTAGAGTCGTTTTTGCCTCTCCCATTACTCCAGAGGGTTTCCAGTCTTCCAATATTTGGCTCTGAAAGGTACCGCTGGACCCCCACAGTGGCATCTGCAGTGACATTTTGAGACCTCCTTGCCTCCATGACACCCCAACTCCTTGGAACACAATAAACACCTCACCTTTGAATAAAATAAGAAACCGTAAAAAATAGTTCTTGATAAGCAAACCTAATGCGTCTGTAATGATGTTAGATTTAGCTTACCTTGTTAGGCGATATCAGATCAAAGTGTTCTCACGCAGGGAAAACCTCCTCTTCCTCGCTGGCTCCATCCTATCACCTATCCTACTCTCCTCACTCTCCTAAATCTCTCTCCCTAAACTCTCCAAACTCTCTCCAAACTATCTCCAAACTATATAAACGCTATCCAAACTCTAATATCCAAACTATCCAAACTATCCAAACTCTCAACTGACCGCAATGCTCCTTCAAATACCCACATTTTGAATGGAGCCTGAGGGGTCTCTATAGCTGTAATAGGTGCGTTTGAGATGAGCCAGACTTGCGCAGTTTCGATCGGTGTCGGTCTGTGCGCAGTGCACGCCAGTTAGATTTGTGTCCAACTTGTTCCCGACTTGCTCTGATGCCACAAGTGCGACGGTCACCGAAAGCTCGTGAGATCCAAACGAGACCCGCGCCTGAGCCGCCGCAGTTCATCAGGAGCAACTGCAGAGGCTGCACGGCTCAGTGCATGATGGGAAAACGCACACCTGTTAGGGTGAACGGACAGGTGATTGGAGAAACGTAACGCACGACACTTCACTGCCCTCCACTCCTCCTCCCCTGCCTTTTTTATTTTTTTTATTTTTAATACAGACTAAAGTTACAGTTTTGACCTGGAAAAACTTTGTGCCCTGCTGCTCAGTGTGTAGTAGAATATTATTACAAAGATTGTGCACAATATCTGCTGTTATAGAAGGCTGTTTAACATTTATAATGTGTAAACTTAGACGTAAAAGCTAAGAACCAACTGCACACAGATCAAGCACGGGACATAAAAGTTCTTACAAATCAGTTTAATGCATTTATTTTCAAAATCATATCCAACACACGCGAGAAGTGCATTTTGGGTGTGATGGTGCGTGATCTGAGGCACAAACTGTCCGACTTCACTACAGCTGTATTTCCCCTCCTCTCATTGCGGCCGTGCACTCTCGTTCACAATCCAGGCGAGGCGCAGTTCATCTTGAACGAGCCTAATAGCTCGCGGTAAAATCTGAACCATTTCCGAAGCAATCACGTGGTACAGCCGGGCAGCGAGGATTCGGACGTCATCATTTTTGGCTCCTCCCGCAAATGAAGCAAGCCTCGATACGCGCTTCGCGGAACACCCACTTCATTACTCGACACATGCTTTGAAGCCTCGGCACATCTCGTAACATCACTAGAGCTGACAAATGTCACATGCAGTCGGTAAACTGCAGATATATCAAAGCTTTTCTCTGTTGGTCACTCACGACAAATATTTAATGCTAATTTATATATATATACATAACTTGGGGTTATATAAAAAATATATCATATATCATATATCTTGGTCATTATTTTAACAATAGAATGTTGTTATGGTAGAAGGGTGATAATCAGGGATGTGCTTGAGCAGGTGTAATATGTACAGCAGTGTGGGGTTAGGTAAACTCAAAGACACAACAGAAATAATAATTTGAATAGTCGGCTAATCAAAAACATAATCGCTGACTAATCGACTACCAAAATAATCATTAGTTACAGCCCTAGTACATATGTGGTAATTGTGGCTATTACAACCATTAAAACCAATCCATGTCAACAAGAATACACTGGATAAACTAACAGATAATAAGATAATCAAGTTAGGAGAAAATATTTTCTTGTTATACACCAAGATTTGTAATTGTATGGCATCCTAGCGTGTTAATAATAATAAAAACTGAAGTAATATGACTATTTATATGACTTATTTACTGTAAATCTCCCTTGATAACGTGCTTTAAGTGAAGTATGTCTCCTGTATACATACGTATGCCATTAGTGATGCCTACAGACTGAACTTTTCTATGGAAGAGGCTTCAGACAGGATAGAAAGGATTTATTCAATAAGAAAGATAAATGCAAATGCAATCAAAAATGCAGTGCAGTACCTCAGCTCAAAAAATGGGTTATGACTTCATAGAATACAAAAATATTACGACACTGAGGAGAAACTTTTGAAATATGTGTACTGCCCTTCAGTTAAAATGTGAGTACAAAGGTGAAAGAAGCAAAATATTTTAGTTAATAGTTCATATTTCATTTCTTATAATTCATGTTAAAAATATTAAGCTAAAAAAATAAGTGCACTGTCAGTATTGGTTTAGATGTCTTTCATTTGAACGGATATTTAGACAGTGGCAGTGCATTATGGGTAGTGGGAGCGCATTGGAAGAGATGCATGTTGGAAGTTTCATTCGACCCTTTCACGCTTCAATATTACACTGTGATCTAGCTTGAGAAGACTGAATAAGGGAGCAAAGACGATCATCCTGGCTCATGAAAATCGAGTTTGGCCGACTGTTCACCTACATTAACATCCTGGGTGTACAGACATAGTGGGAACAGTACTCGATGTTAATTCTCCCATGCAGCACAAACTGTTATTTACATTTTGTCAACCCTGCAACTTCAAATACACCTCTTTGTATTAAAATGTAAATACTGGGAACATCTTGTACTGACTTGGCATTTTGGACACTCGGTGGTAACGGAAGTATAGTATACTCTCTGCTTTCTTCTCTTTGTAGTGACCTTATTAGCCCAGAAACAACCCACTGGGAAAATAGGCTGTTGCTACATTGATCCTGAGGGACAGTTCTCTCGCACTGTAGTTGTGTGGATGCCTGAGACCAATGTTAATTTGTCCTGACTCTGGGAAATATGGAAAGAGACAGAAAGCTCAAAATGCAGCATGTGTTTGTTGTGTTGATGCATGGGGATCCTTTTAAAATCAGAGGACCGAAAATCAATCAGTCATTCAATCAATCAATCTGTCTATTTTCATTCCTCTGAAGCACTCAGTTGCAGCAAATCAGCAATGACTATTTTACACATTTTATCATCTGTTAATTTGAAGCATTGCAATTATTAAAAATCTGTTGCTGAAAACTTGTTTAGGCTTTGAATTTAAGTAGGATTTTTTTTTTTTTTTTTTTTTTTTTTTTTTTTGGATCTCTCATCTATTTTCTGCCTTTCTCTCTGCATATATAGAGCATCTCTGTCCCTGGCGACGATGGTGCTCCATAGGGACACATGTGGTGCCAAATGCATTCAGTGTGGCTCATCTCTATAGAGGCTGTAGACCCAGACTCTTACTGCATCAAAGCAAAGCACACATCAAAAATGCATTTCAGTCAGAGAGTCCACATACTCAACAAAAGAATAATTTACCAGTGTGAGCGAGAGTTAGTTTCTGTAGAATTAGATTTGGGACAAAATAAAATAACGAGAGTAACGAACTACAGATAAAACGAAACATGGACTCAGTGGCCTTAAAGCAGTGACCATGGGTTGTCCCCGAGGGCCGATGCTCTCCTCTTCACTTTAGTTAAAGTCATCTAAGCTACTTTCACATTCAGCTCTCCTCTCTGTTAACTGTAGTGACTGGGGAGGTAGGCTAGGTTTGGCTAAGTCTGGGGCTAATTTCTGTATATCTGAGGCATCCCTGTGCATCTGCATCCAGCCACTCAAACTCTGCTGAAGCCTGCCGAGCCCCGTCAAATTCCAGTAAAAATAGTGGGTCCTTGCTGGAGCTGTGGCCGGGCTGAGCATGTCATGGTCTGCAGCAGTTTCTGTGTTCTCCCTGTGTTTTTCACAAATAAAGCTCAAATAAAGACATTATTTTTGCACGTTACAGAGTCTGCGTTTGGGTCCTGTTATTCACTTGTGACAGAGCAGCACTGAAGCTAGCCTGGACTCACAGCGTAGCGGCCTCTAGTTTCTGTAAACCTGCAGCGTCCTCATGATCCTGTGTCCAGCTTTTCACCTCCACTGAATCCTGCGAGGCCCAGCCAAAGCTCCAGTGAAACTAGCGGGCCCTCTGCGGAGCTGAGACTGGGCTGAGGGGCGCGGAGAGCAGCTTGGGCTCGCAGTGTAACGGCCTCCATTCTAGAGGCGAGAGCAGCCTGTACACACGCCCAGGCTTTCAGTGTTCGGCGGCTCAGGTTGCTATGGTTACGCGAGCAGCAGATATGGGATTGTGATTTAACTTCTGCAGGACTCATGCAGTGTCACCTGTTCTGGCAGACTGATGCCAGCTGTGCTTGAATGAGTGACTTGCTTTTGAAGCTACAAAGTGTTTTGAGTTTTTTTTTTTTTTTTAAATTTTTGAGAAGCTACTTCTCAGTTGTTAGACTTTATTTTGTGTTTGTGGATAAAAGCACTATTCAGTCTGTTAAAACGGCTGAAGATAATTAAGTAAAGAGTTGTTTTTAAATTTAGCTGCACCTTATTGGGTGTTTCCTCTGTAACATTGGCACTTGTTTTATTTTTAAATGAGTTATTTTTTGTCTTGCAGACTGTGATATTCTGATATTATTCCCTCTGCGTTTTAAACTGTGCAGTACTTGAGAACCAGTTGAGAACCACTGCCTTAAAGGATTATACTGTACATATTCATATACACTGTGCTGCTGGGTATGGACCTGTACCTTAATAAAAAAAAAATAAAATAAAGCCACACACTGTGCTGTTGTGCACTGCAAAAGTGCCTTTTCCGGTTTGTGTATTTTAAAATGTGGGACTTAAACCATTCAGGCATAACATTATGACCACCGACAGTTGAGGTGAATAACACAGATGTCTGTGGCACCTGTTAGTGGGTAGGACACAATTCAAGTCAGCAGATGAACACTGTGTCATCAGAGTTTATGTGTTAGGAGTAAGTAAGTTTGAAAATGGCCAAATTGTGATAGAGGACAGCTAGATGACTGGGTCAGAGCATCTCCAAATCTGCAGCTCTTGTGCAACAGACAAGCTACTGTAGTTCAAACTGACAAAAAAAAGTTAATACTGGTTCTAAGTATTTGGCATATATTTTATGGTTGCACATTAGATAGGTGCTCATAACATTATGACCACCAATAGGATCTAGGTGGTTCTAATGTTATGCTTGATTGGTTTATATTAAATAGCCTGGAGGAAAAAAAAAAAAAAAAAGCCAAAATATAATTTGTCTGTTTCATGTGATGCAGACATATCTATGGGAACTAGCCACCTTGGCTATTGTAAGCATTTTTGCCCAAATATTCAATTTGACTGCTTTCCATTCTCAATTAGGATCCAAGTGACGGGTTCATGGCCTCATCTTCACAGCAATATTGGTGTGAATGTAGATTATTATTTATATGTATGCTAATACAGGTTTCTTTAGTGTTGGCCCTTGAATTATGCATGTATTACACGTAAAAGAAAAGAAGAACATTGTGATGTGTGGGAGTTTTGCTGTTTAGGTCAAAGTGCAGTCACTTGCCAAGAAGCTAAACATTAAATAGGGCTGTGCCAAAAATCAAATTTCAAGTTGAATCGCTAGTAAGTATAGGGTCGAGTTCAAGGATAAGCTTAGAGCCCTTTGATTTGATATAGACAAGTCTATCAGCAATGCAACAGCAGAAAACTGAGAGGTTGAGGAGTGCACTTTGTTTACTGTTACCACCCACCTGCTACAGCGTGAACAGGAGAGGACAAGAGTGGAGTTTAGAAGAATAACTAACTAAAAGGTACTATGCTTTTAAATACAAAACAAACACACAAACATCAAAGAACAAGCAACAACTGCAGCAGCAGTGCTAATAGAGGAGCTAAGCTAACACTAGCATTTGCTGTGTTACACAAAAACAATAATCCATACACTAGTTTTACACTGCAATTATGCCACAGGACAAACGGGCAAAACTATCCGTATATATTTCACCCATCCTCGTGATATGCAGTGGATTAAGCCGAAGGAGCACAAAGCTGTGGTGTGTCTTGTCACTAGCAAAAGGCTTCCTTATCAGGGCAGAGTTTAAAATAGGTGATTTTACTGTGAATAGAGAACTAGGTCCAGGCTGTGTGTGGAGACAAGACAGTTTTACTGAGACAGAGTAGGAGTTAACCGTGTTCTCATCATGGAAGCTGCTGCAGTCCAGACACTGCTCTCTCACAGAGCAAGTAACTGGACGTTTTCACTTGTTTTACTCAACATATCATCTTGCCTCTCTTTTTTTTTACTATTACTGTTATTATTGTATAAAAACTAAAACTTGGCAATGAAAGATGTTACATTAAATCTCCCACTTTCCTGTTACAATAAAATCTAAGTATGAATCAAAGCGCTGGTTATTAGTTTTTAAATGTTAGCATAAAATGAAATAAAAAATTAAAATTAAAATGAGATTGATCAGTATGGGGGAAAAAAAAGTTATTAAATTTTTTGCCATATTGCCCAGTTCTAACATAAACAAATATATATATATATATATATATATATATATATTTCTCCCAAAAGTAATTCCTGGTTTTGTATCACTCTTCTAGAGGGACTTCCTTCATATTGTAGGGGTTTTCACTTCTATTTCTCACCTTTATCTAATGTTTAGCTGACTGAAAAAGAGATTTTACCAGAACAGAGGTCACTAAGACACAGATAAAGGTGTCATGATAAAACTCCATGCTTTCATTTCTCCCGCGAGCTAAAAATACAGATGTGTGTTCAAGACTCAGTGGACCTAAAGTTATTCTGATGTAACTGTTCTGGGTTAAGGGAGCCCACAGGGACACCCACACATTTATCTGTCCTGTTCTTTGAAAAGACAAAAGGGAGGTGCACAGCTAAAAAAAAAAAAAAAAACTGTAAGGATAACTCATTTGTTATTGCCTTGGATCTGTGCCACATACAGTATGCTCCCTGTCTGCATGTCTTTTTCTTGCGAGGGAAGAGTTGGATAATGAATATTTCTTTAACTTTGTTTTATGCTGTCACAGAGTCCCATTATCCCGGATGCTGGCAGAAGCTCCTGCTGAAGCAAAGGTTTATAAGCATTTCCAACACAACCACACAACAAAAGGTGTGAGTGACATAGTAACAAGACAATAATACTGAAATATGACTAAGGCTATTACTGTGATTCTTTTTGAGTATTTTGGTGTAGTTAGAGGGTCAGTGACTTGAAAGAAGCATGAAAATTAAATTAATATTTCTCACACCCCTTTTACAAACACAGAGCTTTGCTGTGTAAAATGCCAAACAGTGCAGCGCAAAGTACACAGCGACTGCAGAGTGAACCTGTTTCCATGGTGACACACCTGTTCAGGTTTAGACCAACGGCTCCTCAAAAGTTTGTTGTGGGTGGTTCAACCAGAACAATCAGGGGGGATTGTTTTTCATCAGACAGGAGACCAGAGTGCACACTGACATAAACAAATCTTTCTCATTGTTGCATTTGACACACATCCAATAGTTATTCAACAAGTGTTTTAGCTCAGAGCAACAATACAAAAGAACATACCAGATATCTAACAAGGACAATGACTCTAGGCGAATTGTTGTCTTAATTGGCAGTGTTTGAATGAGTCGATGACAAAGCCTTGGATTTGTTTAAACCACTCAAAGCAGACAGGAAATTAACACCTGGAGTTAATGTGTTTTTCTTTTGTTGTTAATTGGCAAAACAGCACTTGCCCAGAATCCAAGATCAGTGATCCAATTATTTGGAGTAGGCTCTTATGAGTGATGAGCTCTAGTAATTTCATTTGAGTGCTAACATCAAAAACAGTCTAGCTAAACTAGCCCTTCTTTAAATAACAGACAACAGTTGACATTGACAGCTTTGGCCAAAGAAGTGCTTTTTCTGCAAACAAGAAAGCTGACTTGGTACAGTAATACTTTAAATATGTGGTCTTAGAATATGTCATGATGGGGCAGGAGCTCAGTCGGTACAGACACTTCACCCACCTTTCCTACATGAATGTGTGAATGTGTTTATTGGTGGTCTAAGGAGCTTTAGGCACATATTTGCAGTTTTGCTTCCTGGAGTGGCCTTCTCAGTCATCAGATTTAAATATATTTGGTGAGATTTGAGGGAAGCATAGCAGCCAGGAGGCCATCAAACATTACTGAGCTGGAGGCTTTTGTCTGTGTGGGGAGTAGGTAGGGATTCAACTTGAAAGATGCCTGAGACATTTTGGAAGTTGTAGAAGTGGATGGATGCTCCACAGAGTACTGAAGCTAAGTGCTGAATAATACTGCCCAAGGTCATGTGTCAGAGGAGTCACATTTTTCATTTGCACTTCAAGGTTGGGACGACTCTGTCAAAATAGGTCTGATATGTGGCAATGACTGTTTCTTTATGTTTTGTGGGTTTTTAGTCCTTCATATTGTTGTGGTGTCTTTTGACATTGGGAGGGCATTGAATATTTCTGATTGCAACTTATTCTTAGTACAACACAACAACCCCTTGAGCAATGTAAAAAGCAAGTAGGTCTTTATGTGCCATACTATATACTTGAAAATAACCACAGGGCCAGTCACCGCAAGTAAAATTATTCTCCTGAGACCTGCCTGCTCCATATGTCCATGCACAAATCACCATTTGCTGAAATTTGCGTCATGCCCTGAATATATTGGTTCAGTACCCATAACAATTGCATCAATTCCACTGAGAAAGAGCTGTCAAACCACCACAGCTGAACAGTGAATATCCCTTTCAGTATTGCTATTTATTTGTCACAGTTCTGGGCCATGGCTGGTGACCTCTAGTAATGGGAAACTGGTGTACATCTCTATTCTCCATCTCTCTCTAGTTAAAGTCCTGGGTTTGGTGTCCCATCCACTGCCTCAGCCCACCTTATCTTGCTCATTTGCATAATTTGTCATTTTTATGCACACATCATTTTGGACTGAAAACTGAGAAATGTTTTATTTAATGTTGGTTTAATTTGCCCACTGCAGAATTGTCCTTTCTGATAAAAGTGCCAAGTAGCCTTGAACATGTTTCTGGTGTGGAAAAAGAAGGCACTTTCTGATTCAGTGAATGTGCTGCTGTAACTTCTGTCACTTCTTTCCCTTTAAAATAATAAATACCTGCTGAGACACCTGGGATTAACTTAGACGTGTGTACATGTGTTTTTGACAGACATGGATTCTCCCATTTTCCAGAATTCCAAGAGCAACTTTCCTCTTGAAGAAAAGTCCCTTAGTGTGTCTACATTCAGACTGCAGATAAAAGTGTCCCAAATCTGACTTTTTGCCCACATGCGACCTGTATTTGATTTTTTTCAAATGCGACCCAAGCCACTTTCCTTTGTGGTTCTAAATCAGATACGTATCTGATCTTTTACAATGTGACTGTAGTCTCACCATTGTATTTTTCATTTCCTCATTTCTCATTTTTTTGGTATGCAGGTCACTTTAGGACTGGACACAGTTGCACACAAGATGCATGGAGGTCACATTAATGTAATGTAGCAGCCACAAAAAAAAAAAAATCAGAATTGAGCATTAAGGCCTGCAGTATGAATGTAGCCTATGATTCCTGCGTCCTGATAAACACAAGCAAAATACTATGAGAAAACGTTGCTACAGGGGAAGTCCAGATCAGTGAAGTGAGGAGAGTATTCACTCAGCCGTGGCTGAAATGACTTGGGTCCCAGTTTTTTTTTTTTTTTAAGCCCTCTCATTGCCTGCTGTGGTTAAGCTCATAGAGAAACCAAAAACAGGCAGCATAAGATCTATATGTCCCCACTTAAATAGAGGCAGGGTAATTTTTTTGTGTTTTGTGCTTTATGTTGAGTTGCCAAATTGAAGTCTACATGCTACAACAGTCTTGTAGCATTAGAAGTCAAAACAAATAGAACACTAACATGTTAGGAGCAATATAAAGTAGATGTAAACAAGACTATTATAAATGGCACCTATATAGTTTAAGGCAGACTTTAACCACCAAAAATACACAAGAAAGCACCATCTATATCAGACTATGATGAAGTCTCACTCAAAAATACAGGTGGCTATATTTATTAGAACCTTAAACACACATTTCATGTATTGAAATGTAAAAACAAGTCATTGTAGAACAGGTTTTAGCTGTTCTACAATAAGTCTAATGTTTCTTGTATCCCTCATCCAAGAAGCCTTCGCTCTCATATATTATCTGCAACACATTTTCATAATATCAGTATCATGCAGAAAGCCAGCAGCAGTGAGTTACAACTGACTTTTTCTGTGCATCAAGGACAGTTATTCAGACTGAGTGGAGTTATTGAAACATTTTTTTTATTATTCCCCCATCTCTCCATTTAACCTCCTTCTCACTGTGTGTGCAGACAGAGGGCTGCAGTGCAATGCAATCTGAGAAGTCCTGTAAGTGTTGTGTATTTCAAAAGCGTGGTCATGTGGGATCCTTTAGAGATTGGATTCAGAAGGAAACAGTTTCATTGTGGAGCAGCCTGATTAATATGCCAGACGGTTGTCTTACTGAGAGCTTTTTCTTTAAGTGATTGAGATAAGAATAGATGTGAGCTGTACTATTCATCCATCTGGCACAGCTTTGAGATCCTAAATAACAACATGGTCTTATTATATTGCTACATGGCATAGAAGCAAAACATTATTCAAGATGTACAGAAATACAAGGGTGTCCAAAGTGCGTCCCGAGGGCTACTTATGGCACCTGACAAGATTGCCCTTGCCTTTAAAGATAAAATGTTCATGTTCAGTTGTTCATGGCTCACCAGCATCATCAAGCAGGATTTCATTAGTTACATTTGCGCTTCCAGTGCTCTCAAACTAAACCTCCCTCCCATTAGTGTCAGTCAGTGACCTTTTTGGAGGACATCTGGAAAAAAACGAGCCTGAATTTATGACTCTAGTAGACAGTTGTCTAGTAGAACAGTTGTACTTGGACTTACATTGTCATTTAAAGAAACGATAATGTCTGCCATGGTATAGTTCAGTTGGTTGAACAGCAGTGCATATACAGGGCAACTACAGCCTGCTTCGGTGTCATGGGTCCGATTCCAGACACCGACTTTGCTAAATGTCTCTCCCTTCTCTCGCCCCCATGATTTTTCCTCCTAAACTGCACTACATATGCACTATCCAAGCCAACAAAGGCCTAAATATATCTTAAAATACATTATACTTTAAATGCTATGTTAGCCCTAACAGTGCATTTAAATGTGTTACATACAAATGATTCTGGATTGTTGGCCCTCAGACAATTTTACTAATGTGGCATGCTTTGAAAAAAAAAAAAAAAAGAAAAAAGTATGGTATAGAAAATAGTGCTTTTTTATTTTTCATTCAACAGAATAGGACAAAATGTTGCAGTATCATACCTCATTACCATGAACATTTGCAAAATTTTATCATGCCACATTGACCCGATGACCTCTAAAAGTAGGTTGGAATTCGGAGAGTTGTAGTATGTTGTGATTCAGAGCCAGTAATAGACCTACAGCTCTGTCACTGTGAGACCATCTGTCTTTGAGAGCACAGCAGGAGCCTCTCACACTCTCCACAGCCACTCCCACTGTGTTGGGTTTCTCCTCATGAGGCGAGAAAGGTCAAGAAAATACACAGTGGCTCAGCTGTGACCTGAAATGTACCACATTTGTATGCCGACTAAATGGCAGCACAGACATGCAAGTGCTAAAGTTCACCCAGAAGAGAAAGTCCAATATAAACATCGGTCGGTGCAACAGTGAATTTAATATTTATGAAAAAAAAAAATGTTCCAAAACATATAATGATAACATATGTTTTATAATCTGAATCTTTAGCTGCTGTTGTTTACACAAACACTTGCGACACAAGACTCCAGAGTCTTGAGAAAATTAGTGCAGTTTTGTAGGAGTATTTTTTGTTGATGTTATTTATTTATTTATTTATTTATTTTGTAATAGAAATTGGCCTTTGACAGCTTCAAGAAGCTTTAATTGTAAAATGTCTAAAATGACAATCTGAACCTTGTCCTTGCCTATAAATCACACAAAGACTTGGTAAATTGAGAGTGTACATCTTTATTGCAGTACTCAAGGATATCCATGGAATAAAAAGATTATTGGAATGTCCCAATTAAATCTGTATTTGGAGACCAAACAAAAGCCCTGTTTAAATGCGTATACTTCTGGCAATTTCAAAGGTAATGACACTGGCAGGACATTTGTTAAACCAAGGTCACAGCATCAGTAGAAAGCAATTATTCTCCTCCCACTCTGAGTTCCATAATGACACAGCTCTAAACACAGCTTTTTATGAAGCTCTCTCATGACAATAGGCCTTTGTCCCAGAATATTGCTGCAGTAACTCTGTCATCTGTAGCAGGATTATGTGGCTAAATATTCTTAAATATCCTCTCTATGGGTACTACTTAAAAATCCAATTAGTGCTTATTATTGCCTCTTTAAATAAGTGTCCTTATGAAAGTGAGTTTACGTCATTAACATGCTGGGGCTCATTTGGCCTCAGCAGCACGTTTCTGGGTCTGCAGTCCCGCTCTCTGGGCCATATTTACTAAGACGGGTGCTAAACTGTGCAGTGCAGTGAGAAAATATGCGGCCGTTATTAATGGGCGTGTTGCGGGTGAATTACTAAAACAAAATTGCGTGGCCGGTGACAGGTCCAAACAGATGGGGCGGAACTATTTAAACGGCATCATTGCGTGTATTGTTTTGCATCATGGAAGGTGCGGAAGTGGAACACAAACGGAAGCAAAAATTTAACTGAAAGTGCTGGTGAATAATTTTTTCATCCATCATGGCAAATAGATCTGCACGCGTGGCAAACACTCTAACCCTACGTATTTCTTAATTTCTTCTCCTTCATCTCACACGAATCACAGCAGCCATATCTGTGCAAAAGATTAGCACGTCCTTCTCCAATGTGCTAAATTTATACGCTATTTTCGCACACAAAATCATGGGCCGGGAATCAAAAAAAAAAAAAAAAAAATTATTAATTGCAAATCTGAAAAAAATTACCAGTTATTAATTGCAATTAATCATATTATGAATTCATGTACAAACACAAAATTATGTAAATGTAATGTAAATTTAGAACATTTATTTTGAAATTAACCTTCACATACTTTACTGTAAACTTGTGCAATGCAAACAAAACTTGCAAAGAAAATAAATTAATAGTCTCTTTGAGACCTGTACCTTGTCTTCATTGACAAAGCTTGCCTAAATAAGGTACAACCAACAAATACACAAACCTTACCTAAAAAAGTATGTGAAATCTCTTTTAGAACTTTAACAAAAATAAGTTTAATTTTTCAATTAATAACAATTGTTGTGGTTCACTGTTCCACTAATACTAATACTATGAACTGTGCTACTCCAGTGGTAATTGAACTCATCCTTGCATAGACTGCACATAACTTTTGTTTTGTCTATATTGCTGTCTGGTGACTATATATATATATATATATATATATATATATATATTTCCGTTGTATAGTCCAGTGCTTTGTTTCTTAAATGTGATTAGAAAGAGCTGATAGGAAAGTAAATAAATAAAAAAGTGTCATAGCACAAATCTACATAGCAATTGCCTTCCTCAAACAAAAACTCAATAGAAAGAAAGATAAATGCTGCTTGTCTCTGAATTACAAGATGTTTTTGCTCCATTGATCTGAAGCTGTACTTCCACTGTCACACACAGCCACAGAGTTGGCTCAGACTGCAGTAATCCCTGTGTTTACAAAGTCATTTTCATGTTGAGAGCCGCTCTGTTCAGGACCACTGCGCTTTACTTTTCACTCTGCACTGACTCCTGGGGATAAAGCACCGCTAAACACCTGCATGTTTACTCAGGGCTTATGGTCTATCTCGTATCCTGCTCTACATCACTACATAACCCGAGGCAAATCAAAGGCCCTGCCACCAAAAATGTTAAGCATACGTTAAATAAAAGTTTCACTTGGATAAGTATATAATCACTGCAAATTGTCAAAGGTTATTAGTGTTGTGTATAAAAAAGGAGTAAAATGTTACACATTAACATTATCATTCCAACTTTATGGGCAACAGTACACATACATACAACACACATTTTATTTACATAGTATTTTATTTACTATGATGGACACATGTTGGTAATATATACACTGCTCAAAAAAATAAAGGGAACACTAAAATAACACATCCTAGATCTGAATGAATGAAATATTTGTATTAAATACTTTGTTCTTTACATAGTTGAATGTGCTGACAACAAAATCACACAAAAAATATCGATGGAAATCTAATTTATTAACCCATGGAGGTCTGGATTTGGAGTCACACTCAAAATTAAAGTGGAAAAACACACTACAGGCTGATCCAACTTTGATGTAATGTTCTTAAAACAAGTCAAAATGAGGTTCAGTCGTGTGTGTGGCCTCCACGCCTGTATGACCTCCCTACAATGCCTGGGCATGCTCCTGATGAGGTGGCAGATGGTCTCCTGAGGGATCTCCTCCCAGACCTGGACTAAAGCATCTGCCATCTCCTGGACAGTCTGTGGTGCAACGTGGCGTTGGTGGATGGAGCAAGACATGATGTCCCAGATGTGCTCAGTTGGATTCAGGACTGGGGAACGGACGGGCCAGTCCATAGCATCAATGCCTTTGTCTTGCAGCAACTGCTGACACACTCCAGCCACATGAGGTCTAGCATTGTCTTGCATTAGGAGGAACCCAGGGCCAACCGCACAGCATATGGTCTCACAAGGGGTCTGAGGATCTCATCTCGGTACCTAATGGCAGTCAGGCTACCTCTGGTGAGCACATGGAGGGCTGTGCGGCCCAGTGACCCACCTCCAAACCGGTCCTGCTGGAGGATGTTGCAGGCAGCAGAACGTTGTCCACAGCGTCTCCAGACTCTGTGACGTCTGTCACATGTGCTCAGTGTGAACCTGCTTTCATCTGTGAAGAGCACAGGGCACCAGTGGCGAATTTGCCAATCTTGGTGTTCCCT
Organism: Bostrychus sinensis; assembly: GCA_020698575.1. Taxonomy (NCBI): domain Eukaryota; kingdom Metazoa; phylum Chordata; class Actinopteri; order Gobiiformes; family Eleotridae; genus Bostrychus; species Bostrychus sinensis. Next base: position 15,259,371 of record CM036245.1, read on the forward strand.
GGCAAATGCCAAACGTTCTGCACGGTGTTGGGATGTAAGCACAACCCCCACCTGTGGACGTCGGGCCCTCATACCACCCTTATGGAGTCTGTTTCTGACAGTTTGAGCAGACACATGCACATTTGTGGCCTGCTGGAGGTCATTTTGCAGGGCTCTGTCTGTTCCTCCTTGCACATAGGAGGAGGTAGCGGTCCTGCTGCTGGGTTGTTGATGTTGTTGATGTACTGGCCTGTCTCCTGGTAGCGTCTCCATGCTCTGGACACTACGCTGACAGACACAGCAAACCTTTTTGCCACAGCTCGCATTGATGTGCCATCCTGGATGAGCTGCATACCTGAGCCACTTGTGTGGGTTGTAGACTCCGTCTCATGCTACCACTAGAGTGAAAGCACCGCCAGCATTCAGAAGTGACCAAAACATCAGCCAGAAAGCATAGGAACTGAGAAGTGGTCTGTGGTCACCTCCTGCAGAACCACTCCTTTATTGGCGGTGTCTTGCTAATTACCTGTAATTTACACCTGTTGTCTGTTCCATTTGCACAACAGCAGGTGAAACTGATGTCAATCAGTGTTGCTTCCTAAGTGGACAGTTTGATTTCACAGAAGTGTGATTGACTTGGAGTTACATTGTGTTGTTTAAGTGTTTCTTTTATTTTTTTGAGTAGTGTAGATTATCACATCAATTACCTCAAAAGGGAGCTATCCACACATTTATATTTTATGAACTCAACACATTAAACCATAATGGATGTGATGGAAAGTAGCTTTGTCATAAAAAAAAAAAGTACAGTACAGGTATAATGATATACCACTGCTAAGTCCAGTCATGTTGTTGGGGTTGTTTATCATTTATTGTTTCCCATTATACAAAGTCTACCTTTTGTTATCATCTGAAAAACAAGTGTTGTAATTGCTGTATATTGCTGTCTATCACTGTCTATTGCTGTATATTGCACTTTGCACATTGTCTGTCCATCCTGTGAGTGGATCCCTCTTTATGTCATCCTATTTCTCCTTTTTTTTCCATGACTGTTTTTCCTTACCTTGATGGAAGGTTTAAAAACAGGGGATGTGGTCTTGTACAGTCTACAAAAACTGTGATATTCGCATATTATTGCCTTGAACAGACCAGAGAAATCACTCTGTTAGGAACTGTGTTCTATATTCAGTTTCATTACTAAAACTGGCCAATGTCAATTTAAAACTCGTTCAAAGTACCAACAGAAAATGTTAAAACAACTATTTCCCAGTTGTCACATCTAGCATTTGACAGGATAAAGTTTGGATCCTATTTTATTAAGGTGAAGTGCTTTAATCTGCAGTAATTCTAAAGTGAAACAGGTGTAAAAATACACTTTATTGCCAAAAGTATTTGCTCACCCACGTTTACATGCATATGAACTTAATTTTTAATCCATAGGGTTTAATATGACGTTGGCCCACTCTTTGCATCTATAACAGCTTCAACTCTTCTGGGAAGTTTTTCTCCAAGGTTTGACGTGTTTATGGGAATTCTTGACCATTCTTCCAGAAGTACATTTGTGAGGTCAGACGCTGATGTTGGACAAGAAGGCCTGACTTGCAGTCTTCGCTCTAATTCATCACAAAGGTGTTCTTTTGGGTTGAGCTCAGGACTCTGTGCAGCCCAGTCAACTTCTTCCACAACAAACTCGTTCTTTCATATCTCTTTGGACCGTGCTTTATGCACTGGTGCAGTCATGTTGGAAAAGGAAGTCTCCATCCCCAAACTGTTCCACAAAGTTTTCCACAAAGCTGCAGACTAGGTGCTTGAGTTTATACACCTGAGGCCATGGAAGTGATGGGAACACCTGAATTCAGTTATTTGGGTGGGTGAGCGAATACTTTTGGCAGTATAGTGTAATCACATATTCCACGACTGGGAAACCTTCCAGAGTTCTGCTCCACCAACACACACACACACAAAAAGAGAAAAATAGAAGTTTGCCAAACCAACTCCCAGTGTTCTTCACATTATAACTTCATAAGGACTCATATCCAGCATATAAACTCAATATTTTATTCAGGTTGGTCAAAAAATATAACTTCAGATTTTACCTAACACCAGACTGAGACACCTTACCAATTCCTAATGGTTCTGCTCCAACTTAGCTGCTGGTGATGTGGTGCAAAGGCATGGCAGACTACAGTCATCAAAGACTTTTTTTCCAGAATGTTAGCTTTTCCAACATCACATCCAGGCATTAAAGATTTGAGTTACAATTATCTTTTACATGTTCAGATTCTTATTCATCAACTGACTCTCAGTATCTGTTGCCTAATACCAGTATCCGCTGATCTCTCAGGAGTCTGGGGTGTGTTACTCTCCTGTAGTAATATCATGTTATCAAGATGAACAGCCAAATAAAGCCAAATTTCGATGAAGGCTCTGTGTTTTCTGTTACCTGAAACTATAGAATAACAATTTAAGAACAATTCAAGCTTGAACTGATCAATAATTTGCTTATTTATTTTCTTGGCTTCTCCTCTCAAAGGAGTGCCTACATTTTGTGATATTAAATTGTGTCTGTCTTCTGTGGATGACTAAACTTTTTCTTTCTTTCTTGTTTATTGTGTCCCAAACTTGCACAAAAACAGATGAAGACACTGACGCATCCGTCAGAGGAACACAAAGAGGGATAATGAGAGAAAAGACAAGACAACAACAGAACAACATACATCAGCGTGTCCTGCTTAAAACCTAATAAAACCATACAAATGATCCAACAGAGGGGATTTTTTTATTTTTTATTTTTATTTTTTTTATTTTGGAAACCAGACAATGGCATTTTATCACAGTTATTTGTCATGTGGAGGATTATTTTTCTTGCCCAAACTTCCAGCCGTTTCACTAATAACATTCACAGTGAGGAACCAGGTCTCTCCACTGATTATTCAGCCTGAGGTTTACCTTCTGCTAAATCCTTATTGGACTGACATTTACTGTAGTTATGTTGTTATTGTGTCTTATTTTAAAGAGAGTCAACTAAGGGATCTGCTCTGGCACAAGTTTACGTCAGCTCTTGTTTTGTATTCACTGTATTTTTGGCTGTATATATTGTGTTACTGCAAAGCTGCTCTATATATTAGTATATAGTATGGACAAAGGTTAATTATAAACATGTTGTGATTTTTGTGTGTCGTTAGTAATAGGCTTTAGAGAATCTGTCTACAAGGCGCAGCCAAAAGCACCCAGCTTGTTAGCACCGCTTCCTGCCAGCTCATCTTTCCAACTAAACCACCATCCTGATGGCTCTGTGATTTGATTTCAGCTTCATCTGCGTCATTTCAGACTGTTTGATTAGGATCACATTAGCACAAAGGGACGGACATGAAAATTATTCCTCTAGACTGAAAGGCAATGAAACTCTGAAGACAAAGAGTGCTGAGTGGCGTGTGACTAATAATAGCTTTTAAGCATTCACAGTGGTTGTAGTTGTGAAACAGTTTTTTTTTTTTTTTTTTTGTTCTTTTGTTTTTTTGTTTTGTTTTTTGTTACAAGGGCTGACTAAGCCTCTGATTGCTTCGTCCAGTGATTGCCAACCTGAGGGACTTAGGACCCCCTCTAGGGGTCACCAAAGCCTTACAGTGGGTTGTGAGTGGCTCTTTACAGAATATATGTTTAGAAACTCTTGAACATAGATAATTTAATTTTTCCAAATTATTAGGGTCAGGGAGACGAAGGGGTCATCAACATATCGACAAATATATTGATTTTTAATTTTAAATAGTATAGATTTTTAGGTAACATATTTTACAGCCATCTTTTCTAAATGTTTTATTACCTAATTAATGTAAAGTCTCGTTTGTATAAGACTCCTAAAGACATATCCTTTATCCATACCCTCCGTCGATTTTGGTCGATTAATCAGTGTGCCGGACATAACATTGGTCGACTAACATTTTCTTTGGTTGACTACAGCCCTACTACTGTGTATCTATATAATGATCCAACATTGTCTACAAAGACATAGAAAAAAAATTCAATTAAATAAAAATGACGGCACAGTGGCTTAGTGATTAGCATTTTCGCCTCACAGCATGAAGGTCCCAGGTTTGATTCCTGGACCACGTGGGGCCTTTCTGTATGGACTTCACATGTCTGAGTACTTCGGTTTCCCCCATCAACCTAAAACATGCACAATAGGCTAATCCTCCAGCTAGATACTCCTGATGAGGATCATGGTTCAACATCTGGAGAAGGGTCCCTGGGCGCTGCATAGCGACAGCCCACTGCTCCTGACAGGCTGCCCCAGCGGCATTGAGGGATGGGTCAGATGCAGAGAATGAAGTTCCCTATGGGGACAATGAAGTATACTTTAAAATGTAAGTAAGTATTTTTGCATATTTAGTCACTTTTTGAAGACAATGTAGGTTTGTTCACTTGACCAAATGCGCTATTTTGTTGAGTTGAAAGTAAAGCATTATGTTAATGGACAGTGGCTGTGCCTGTTGGCAGTTACATAGTAATGGCTAAAGAGGCCAATGTGAAATGCTTTTTCTACAAAAGAAAGAAATAGTATGTGGGATGGAAAATATTTCACTGAGAAAGTGAACTCATTTGACTTTGGACTGTAGTTTAAGTGCAGGTCCATAGCTTTGTGTAAGACCTGAAGCAGTTGAGTAAAAATGGGCCAATAATCATCTGGCAACGCTCATAAAAGATTATTAGACTATTTTGTCATTCATATCCTTTCATGTTATGTCGATTAACGTTACAGCACAAAAATCCAATACTCTGTGTACATTTAAAGGGCAGCCAAAGCTATTTTGTCTGTGTCTTTCTTTCAGTCTGTCTTTTTGCTTTTCTTCCCGCTGGGTTTAGTGGATACCACCTCTCACCAAAAAGCTGTTTAAAGTTTGTGTGAACATTGTTATTGTTGTTAGTATCGGCTCCCTGTGAGGCAGTTCTAAACTGAACAAAGATGCAACAATTTCTTCAGGAATTTGTAATAATACAATAATGGAAAACTATCTTAAGTAAAGAAAAACGACAAAGATGCCATCAAATGTTAAGTGTTGAAGTGGATTGTCATTTGCCATGCATATAAAATTGAATATGACATTTGGAAACCTTGCTGTTCTATATGGTACAGTATGTACCTTACCTGCTGATGTAGAGGTTACAAAAAACATACAAATAATTGAACATAATCCAAGAAGTTCAAGTTTATCAAAATATTATGAAGTGTTGAAAAATGTCTAGGATATCCTTCTTTTTAAAGATATGCTTTACTAAATTCACTTGTGTTGGACGGTGTGTGCTGCTGACAATTTAATTTCCACGGTTACAATGACCTGTTTCAGTGACTTACTCAGATCCATTATAAACTACATATTTACAGCAGTGACATGTCTCTGAGACCTGTTCACATCTCAGAAGTCTCCCTCTGTTTCTTTAAAGGGAACATTTTGGCAGCGCTTACAGCAAACATATCGTTGAACAAATCTTAGGTTTGTGCCTGTCCAGAATCTCATTTACTCACATTTATGTATGCTCGCATTAAATCCCTTGTTCATTTTAGAGATAAGAATCTGCACAAAGAAATTATCATCAAGGAATTTGAATAAAGCACTCACATCTGAAACACAAGATTTTCATGTTAAATAGAGCTGTGCTATCTCCCACTACCATCAGCTAACACACACGCTAACACACTGCATATAAGAAGTAGCCTCTATAGTGTATAATCAGCTATGATAAAGATGCATGTTACCCCTTGTTACAGAAGACAAAATAATGGGGAACAGTGGAGACTATGGTGCATGCTCTGAATGTGCAATGACTATTTATATTTGCATCAAATCAAAATATGCATCACTGCCAGCATACTGATATAATGCACTGTAATTATGCTCTATTTCATCTCAGTGTATTGTTGCATTGTGATAAGCTTGGGGCATCAGCTGTAATACATAACAGTCTTTTCGTTAAAATGCAGACGAGTTTAGGTTACATTTCCTATAAAGAGAGCTTTTTTGATATTACAGAATGTATTCCTGGTTATATACCTAAATATACTCAGTGCTCTATACCAGTGTTTCCCAACCAATGCTACGGGGGCCCCTAGAGGTACACAAGCACATTCCGGGGGAAGGTGAAGTTACTTTATCATTTATAGTACCTTTATATATTTGACTTTTAAAGACTAAATAACCCTAAATTAGTACTAACCCAGGACCAAAGCGAGGGATGGAACACTAAAGAAGGACAAAACAGGCCTGAAGGACTAAACCAAGTCTAAACCAGGTCTAAAACCAGAACTCAAACAGAAAAAAAAAAAAAACAGGGGGGTAACAAATGGATTATTACATTATTATTACATTATATTTACTGGTAATGTTTGAACAAAGTAGGATAATTCAAAAAAGCACTATTTAGTTTAGGACAGGTTACACTTAATTAACTTCATTTTCAACAATATTTCCATGTATTGGTAATACAACTGCTATTTTGCATCTTAAACAAGTCATACAACACATCCTGATGTTTGTCCATAAACTGTGTAAATTCCACCAGAGCAGCATGTGCATCATTGTTGTTTAGTCTTAGTCACTGACGTACTATCCTTGAATTAAGTTTGTTTTTAAATATTTCAGAATACTCGGAAGTCAGAGTTTTCCTCATAAATGCTAGGGTGGCAAGGGCTCTTTTAGAGGCGGCAGCTGCCCCCCTGTGCTACCCCTCTAGATCCGCCCCTGACCAGGTCTAAACCAGAACTCACCTAGGGCAAACCAGGACTGAACTAATACTAAACCAGGACTAAACTATACTTTAAACTAGAACAACGTAAGACTAAATCAGGACTAAACTAAACTAAGCTGGGTCTAAAACCAGAACTAAACCAGGAGTAAGCTGGGTCCAAATCAGGATTAAGCTGTGTCCAAATCAGGACAAAATCTGGTCTGGGGAGTACACTAAACCAAAAAGGTAGGAACCACTGCTCTATACTGTATGTAATGCTTGCTGTTTTTGATACAAGTCTTAGGATAATAGTTTATGCTTATGGGATTTCTTATCAGCTTTTTACTAACTGCAGTGTGTGTTCTGCCATCTGCTGATGGGCTGTTTCGTCCATTAGTGTAATTGCCCACACCATTAATAACCTCACATTATAAATATTGCTCAAATAAGTCAAAGTGTACATTTATTCACTAAACATTGGTTGTTCGTCTAGATATAGGTAAGTTGATGCAAGTGGTTCATCCCAGGAAGCAGACAGCTAATTGGGCAAAGATCAGAAGAAACTGGGTATCTGAGGTCTGGATCTATTATATGTCACAATTTCAGGGCTAATATTAAACATTTAGCTAGCCTACTTAATTTAGGGGAAGTCCGTTTGCCAATAATGAACACATTCAAATGCAAGCATGATAAATTGGGCAATGCTGATTAATATATGATAGATTACTGCATAGGGGAGATCTATCCGCTCAAATCTAGATTGCTGTTTTAATTACTGCATCTGACTCCTAAAAGCGGATTTTTGGTTGATTAGTCATTAGTTAACAGGTAAACATGACACTTGTATGAAAACCACATTACTATTAGCATCTGAATTAGTCATACAGTATATTAGTAGGTCTTTCATTTGTCTGCCTGATTTTTCTGTGTATTAGAAAATGTTCAGCCTCTAAACTAACAAGACAAGGCCCTAAATGTTCCCATATAAACAATAACTGCTGAGTTTCTTGCCCACTGAGACGACAGCTCATCTTGATGGAGGTCACACAAAAATGAGGACCAGAATCTATCTTTTCTCTGTTTTTAAAATATCAGCTTTGATTCAGTGAAGTGGCATTTATCTGTAGTTGGTGTATAATCATTTCTCAGCTGAAGCTAAGATGAGCCTGTTATCATCTGAATCTGAAGTAAAAGTGAAATTCCCTGGAAAAATAGCCGAGTTCAGCCATTTGACAACTTTAAATTGGGTTTTACTTTGAATAATAGGACTATAGTTCACACCATTATCTGTGTAAAATACATCAGCAAGGACAGAGTGAGAGTAGAGACCATTTACCAGCAGCAGATCTGCAGCTGCTCATGTTTCTGAGACACATTATTATGCATTTGCTGGTGGGATCTATAATAGTGTGCAATGAATCAAATCTTTCAAATGTGTGTTCAGAGTTTAATGAATCAAGATGTGCTGTTGCCCAGTTGTTTTATAGTTATTTATGGATCATTACATTTTTTTTTTTTCAACATATGCACTAACTCCCTAGGTAGAGTTTTGTGAGTCTAAAACACCCTTATAGGTTGACTCTACTAAAGCCATGAGGGGCACAACTGAACTTTTATTTGAGCCATTGCATTGGGTATAAACAGTATGTATATATATATATATATATATATATATATAATTTATTTATTTATTTTTTTTTTTTTCTTTTACCAGTATTTTTTGCACAGGGTTATATTAACCATAATACATAAAATGATGTATTATGCTACATAATTTGTACTATAGAAAATTGTCAGGAGCAGCTTGTAAAATAATCATAGACACCAAATCACCTATGACATTGGAGGGTCCTTTTCTAAAATGAATCTTGCTGTAATGGGAGAGATAAGAATGTGAATGTTGTGTGCTACATATAGGTCAGTAGAAATGTCAAGAACAAGTTTCTTCATACTCTTTTCTGGAGAGTAAAATGCAATTATACTTATATTATAATTATACTAAAATCTGTTGTATTCTGTCAAAGGTTCAGGGGCAATTTCTACTATGCTGTATCCACATTTGATTTATTTGCAATAGCCTATATCTGATGTTACTTGGAAACAAGATAGTACTTTGGTTTTAAGGGTCAGTAAAATGTTGATAGGATATGCTATTTAAGTGATTTAAGTTGTTGATTTAGTTAATTTGCCAAATGAATGTCCTCCTATAGATGTGTATTGGTCCTTAGCAATGAGGTCTTTCTACATTCAGTGATCCTGAGCAGTCAAATGCTGCTGTCTGAGGCGCTGTCACTTCACAGCAAAAAGGTAATGGGTTTGATTCTAGGACTGGGCGGGGTCTTCTCTGTGTGGAGTTTTTTCATGTTCTCCTTGTTGTCAGATGGGACAGAACATGCACAATTTAGGCCAATTTTCCAGCTAGGTATTGTACTCCTGACCAGCATCCTGGCTCAAGATCTAGAAAAAGCTCCTTGGGCACTGCTCCTGACAGGTTGCCTCAGCACCATGGAAATGATAGCTCAAATGCAGAAACTGAATTTCCCTACAAGGACAATAGAGCATAACTTTCCTTTCCAATACTGTTTGAATGTTCAATGTCCATGACCAGGGATGAAGAAAAAGGTTCCTCTGTCATATATCTCACTTCCCCTCACCTTCCCATCTCAGACAATGCCATAAATATTAATGAATTTAAATAATGTAAACTGAAATAATAAAACATCATGTTGAGGAGCAGAGAGTGGAAATAGCAGGAAGCTGAGATATGAAAAACAGGGGAGGTGGGAGGAGGCCTCTATCGACAACTCTTCTGAGTACGGAACAAACATTTGGTTTCATTAAAAACATAAATGTCTTTATGTTAAAAATAAACGTTCTGACTAAATTTAAATACTCAGACTCACTTTGTTGTAGGTGAGAATGTGTAGCAACATCCTTTGTGGGTGGTTGTTGTTGACATTGCAGGACCTCATTCATCTTTGGCAATGCATTTGTCACTTTAGGTGAAATCACTCAACATGCATTTTAAACAATAAGAATTTGCAGTGCAAAATTAAGTGAATATTGATACCAAGAGCAAATTATCTTCACCAGCAAAAGTGCTTAGTTTGACAAATCATCCACCATTGCCCCAAAGAGATAAGACTATATGGCATATGAACTGTGAAATTAATGCTTTCACTGCGATTTCCTCTGAGCTCTGAGGTGGAAAATCATATAAAATGACTAATTTATCAAGCTTACTTCAGATTATGGAGACATTACTGATGTCTTCACTGTGGCACAACATAATTTTAGAGGCGTAAAACTGCCCCCATGTTTCCTATGTCATAAGTCTGTGTGATGGCTAAATGAGTTGTTGCAGGGTGAATAAAGCCTTCTGCTCTTTCTGGTGTAACTTGGTGACAAACCACCCTTGCAAGAATGTGAGTACTGACCCAGTGACATTTCTTGGTTAGCCATAACAAGCTAGTGATGGCTTTATTACCTAGGTTGTGGAAACCTTTGTATGGATACCAGGATATGTGTTTGGTTGTGAAAAGTTGGCAAATCCATTTTTTTTTTTTTTTTCTTTTTTTTTTTTTTGAGTAATGTTTTTTTTTTTTCTCAGATATATGCATGTTTTTGTCACAAAGGGGTGAAGAGGCCTTCTGATTTCTGCTGGTTTCTGCAGGCAACCGTTTTCAAGTGCTTTGTCTTGTCTTTTCATCAGTCCATAATGAGTCCTCACATATTCATTATTACATCCAAACACAAATTGGACCTTTTGAAGAGCAAATGTTCAAGTGGTTCAGAGTTTAAATGCTGCTTTCTCAGACTATTAACACACTTCTGTTTTTGTTGTACAGATTAAACAGTTGAAATAATGGTAGATAAACAACATCAAACACATGTTGTAATATGCATATATTATCTTTTTCTGTTCTTTTATCCCATATAAAGTGTGTCTACTTCAAGGGGACTTGACTAAACAGTTTTTATAAACACTTACTATACTTGCAAATTTGAATCCAACACAATTTTTTTTTTTTTTGTTTGATTTAGAGCTTAATACAATACAATACTCCCTTTGACTAATTTCTCTCCAAATGTTAATGTATCCAATGATTATTATACGCCTGAGCTAGCAGAACCAACATGAGGCATATCTATCTTCGATCTGTACCTGTATATAATGCCAATGCTTTTTTGTGAGACCTCTTCATTAAGTGTCCGTTGAGCTGCTATACAATACCGCAATACTCTTTGCGATCAACAAACATTTTCTTACCTGATCCTTCCACAAAAGGCCCTGACTAAACTGCTCATAAAGTGCCAAAACATTACCGCTCTTCAATTTGTAGCTGTGTTCTTACCTGACAATGCAAAACACCGAGCATATTCAGACTTCAAAAGCAGTTCTTTTGTGAGCCTGACAAAATGTTGTGTTGAAACTAAAGATGCCTGGCTCTAAAAGCTTTTCCACAGACAAGTTTCTTTTCAAATGAAACCTATTGTATACACTCATCTACTGTCTGACAAATTGACTTTATTATTGTTTCATGTCACTGTGCCATGAGTCTGTTTTAATATAACTCATTTGATGACAGGTATATTCAAATATGCCTCTTAGATCTTGATGTGCCCATAAACAATCAGATATAATTATGAAAGGTGACATCCACGTGACGTTTAATATGTTCTGATGAAATTGGATCAGTTTGATTTTTGACAGAAGTAAATTAGGACTGGCTGATGAAAGCACAACAATCCTGTCACCAAAGTTAGTGCCATGTTTCTCAGAGTTTATTAAAACTGATGTGACTTTCTGGTTTGATTTGTGTAAAGGTTATTTGTCTGACAAACTGTGATGAGCAGAAATGAATTTGCATAAACATCTCGACTTGATACAGCTGAGTGATGAATAACTGCAGCTCACTGGTTCATTCCTGAATTGCTGTCAAATGGTATCTGATTATAAGACTTTATATATTATTAGTTTTACTTCAAATTTCTTTCTAAAAAAATACAATTTGTACTGTATCATAATCTTACCCATTACGTGTACTTATTGCACAGAGGAAATTTGTCCCCACAGTGTAGACCTCACTCTTGTCCTGTCTTCTTCCAGTATATACATCTATGTCCCAATACAGAGCTAGAATTTCTCTTTAGTGTCCAACTCAAACCATTTGTCCTTTAAAATAGGACATTTATCCAATGTTTTTCTCAGTCACATGAAAGTTTGGTAGCAACTTCGCCTACGTTTAGTATGTCAACCACTGCAGCATAAACGGTATATGACTGAGGTATAATACATCTACTGCTTAGATTCTTCTGCAGCCCTTGTTGTTGGACTTGTCTTTGTATACAGTAGGTGTATAGTTACTTAGTTACAACTTAATACTACTAATAAAACTGATTAAATTTAAATTTTCTTAAAAAAACGTTTAGTGTAGCTTTGGATTTTACAGCCCCAAATTGAAAAAAAAAAAAGTTTTTAATTTTAACAGGCATCCACAAAACTCCTTTACCTTGTCAATGGGATTTTTCAAGTCTAAAGCGTAAATTATTTTAAATTGCACTTTTCATGTTTATTCATCATCATTTTCTCTTATTTGTGTGCACAGTTGGGTTATTACAATTAAGCCTCAATCATCTTGTCAAGTCTGCATTTCTTCTAACACCTGGTTCTTTATTTCATCATCATTTCTTGCTGTGAAATTTTCTGCAAGTCCTAACTAAATCCTGTATCAAATGGGTACAGCTGTGTCTATAAGGAACCCAGAGTCTAACTAAAGCTGTGTCGCATTTGGCTGTGGCTGTACATTTCTCATTTAATGGTTCAAATACATTTCCCCCTGGTATTGTCATTTCCAGTGACTGAAAACCTTGATGACAAGGGACCACTCCGGGGGAAAAAAAAAAAAAAAAAGGAGAGGAGATGAGAAGAGGTTTTGTCAATTGGTGTTTGGTGTAGCATTTGCTGTGATCAAATTGGTTTGCAGCCCAGACTGTGTCCTGAACACTAAACAAGGGTGTCCAGACAAGTGCAACGGCTTGACAGGAGCTAACAGAAACTGTGAAATCTGTAAATAAAGGGAAGGAAAGGAGGATAGAGGACATGACAGAGGCGTTTAAACTGGGGTTAGACAGAGAAACAAACCCCAAAGATAAAACTGGTTAGATCTGAACAGCAGGAGAGATGCCATGCTGTGCAGTCCCACAGACTGAGAGGAGCACAAACTCTAAATCATACTGTGTTGTATCTTTCATATGTGGCTGTTTGACCTCTGACCTCCCTTCAGCAGGAGGAAGATATTTCTCATGTTTGTTTACACACTGGGGGTTAGACCTGCCTTGCCACAGTATAATGTATCTGTGATTGTATGCCTTTTTCAGCACATCCTTATTCATATTATTCTAGGTAAACAAATGCGACTGAAATGCTAAAAGCGACCAAACACCTATACATGTGTGTTTACGTCCATCCGCTTGAAACAGACCACCTGCTTTGGGATGAGCCACAGGGAGGAAATAAAAGCACACAGGCTATATTGGTTTCTCTTGACAGCTTTCAAAAGAACAGTGTTTGTTATTCACTCTGGATGTTTATAGTCGCGCTCTGTCTTCTCCTCTGTGTCGTCTCTGTCTCTCACTATACTCCTGACAAGCTTCAAAACAGTCTTTTTTTTACCTTCAATGCTATGAATGCAAACAAGATCAGTTTTACTAGCTCCACTTTCCCCTTTCTGTCTTCAACTCAAAGTCACCCTGTCTCCTGAGTTTGTCTTCACCTTCAAAGATTTTTTTTTTTATTTTGTTTTATTTTATTTTGTTTGCTTTTCACTAGACATTTTTTTGCACACACGCGGCTGTAGCCCATAAACACTTGCCCTTAGCCCTGATCACAACCCAGCCTTGCTGAACCAAGGAGAGCTGGCACACACACACTATTCCAAGTCTATTCCAAGCCTGTTTTCCTACAGGACCAATCAGATAATTACTCTGAACTGAAGGGGCAAGTGGGTTTCAGCACATAGACTGTCTTGAACTAGACTGAATAATGCACTATGCTAAATGATGGGTTTGGTTTATAGCTGCATTTACTGTGAGGTACTAACCATCTCTTTCTTTTTTCTCTTTGTGTGTTATGTCTCTGGACTGGATCTCTGGGATTTGCAAAATCTAGGTAATGCTGAGTTTATTTCATCTATTATTTCAAAATAAATAGATGGTTTGTTTTCAACACAACATCTGAAAGCTTGTTCTTGGAGCTGATAACAGTTATTAAAGAGGAAGGATGGCTGTAATAATCGATAGATGCATGAGCAAAGCTGGTGGATAAACTAATAAGCAAATGTTGGTTATAATTTTTGATATAAACTGACTCAAAGTTGCTCGTAATGAAAACTAATTTGTTTTTGTGCACATACTTTATAGATTTACTGTCAAATTGCATCTTTATTTCTTTATCTTTGATAAAATGTTGCTGATCATAGTTTTGAAAAGTCCTTTATTATCCTAAATCAACTTTTTTGTGCTTTTAACCATGCTATAATGTTGTTTCCTCTCAAAAACTTTTTTCATTCACCAATGTCTGAGTAATCCTGTTTGTTGTGGCTGTCCTCGCTATTTTGCCATTTTGCCATTTTGCCATTTTATGCTCTGTCAATTCCCCACTGTTGCCAGCAGGGGTGACAGGCATCTAATCCCTGAGCTCCACAAAAGAAGACATTTTCCATACATATACACGATTAGGTTATAAAACATAAAATACCAATGCAAAGGTGTCCAAACTAATTCAAAAAGCCTGAAAAAAGCAGTAACAGCACAACTTAAATAATTTATAAATTAACCTCTTTTGCTTTGGCTGAACACATATTGTGTGATGAGATTAAACATGTTTTCTCTAGAGTATTTTTCATTCTCCAATTAATCTCAGTTACCCATATTGTGACAACAGGATATCACACTTTTGATTCCAGTTTGTGTGGATCTCCAGGTTTTTGTGCCCACCCCTCACAGTGAGAGCCATATGCACAGTGTTGTATGAGAAACAGAGTTGTATTGTGAGATATTGTACATATTGTGAGCTACACAGATTTCATGTCAGTTATTCATATGTAACGTTACATATTTTGTAGTTATTATGTACTGAACAAATAGTTGTATGTGGAAAGATTTTGAGGAGCTGTGTATTGCTGTTTAATGTAAGAGTTTAATTTGTCTCCTGTCTTCTTTGGCTGCAATATTGAGAACCTTTTCCTCTGTTGTATCAAATCAATATGAAAACAGTATTTGTGGTGCCCTAATGCAATGATGAGATAAAGTGTCTGGTTTAACAATAAATCAGGAAAAATGCTGTTTACAGGCTATACGCTAAACCCAACACTTTTGAAATCAATACACCTGCATTAGAGGCTTTTTGCTGTTATTGGTTTATGGCTTTGTTTTTCAGAAAAGCAATGGTTTTATCTGAACACACTGCTGTTATTGGATGGAGCAATGTGAGCCTCACAATCCACCTGTGATTTAGACAAACTCTGGGAAAATGCCAGACTTTGTTCAAGAGAAATACAGCAACAGTGCACTGGGTACAAATATGATATCAATAGAAATGATTGTGCAGATTCAAGAGAGCACATTGCTCTATTAAAATAATTGTATTTTTGTACTTGTTTTGTCAGGATTGTACTTTTGTGCAATGGCACTGTTGTACAAATGTGGGAGAGAGCAGAGGCTTGTCTTGGACACAGGCAGGGGGGCATCAACGAAAAAAGTTTGGGAACCACTGGGCTATGGCTTTAACTCACTGTGGTCAAATCAATTGTGTGCAAATACTTTACTTGTTTTACTTGGCATTGTTGCAGTATTGGGTGCAACTGTTTGGTTTTTCCAAAGATGGCCAGTCTGGGTAAAGTGTGTATTATTGCAAGTGCAATTTTACCTCTCAGTAACAGCTTTATGGTTATATGATACATTTAACATCTTCAAAAAATGTGCATGTTTTGAATAGTGATCTGCAGTTTATTGGATATTAGAAAAAGCAATACTACCATAATGCTTTTTATTATAGTTTATTTGAAATTGACTTAAGGCTCATTTATACACTCCCATTATGTATATAAATAGATATGTCCGTGCGGTGGCGTCACAGCATTTATACTTTCAAGCATTTTCTATGTCAGCATGTGTGTTATGGTAAATAAACAGCAGGGAGCAATTGGCGACCGTCAAAGATTTTACTTAGACAGAAGAAAAAGAGCAACAATAACAACAAACATGGCGATGCTTTTTAAACCACATTTATTTAAAAAGAACCAAGACAATGTGGCAAAACTAGTGGTAGGTCTGTTCAGTCTTTATATACAGTGACAATAACTTTCTCTAGTCACTCCTAAAAAGTTCAACTGTTTCTTCTGCTGTGACTTGTTGAGCTTTGTTCACTCGCGCCCCCAAAGGTCAACACTGATCCATTCGTCCTTATCCGCAAGCGCTGGAAAATCAGACCAACGTGCAGCTCAGATTTCCTCTCTATTCTCCTTGACTGTACTAATTGAGCTGATTTGGCCCATCACAGGGAAATTAAATGAATAAATTGGTTTCTTTTGTCTCCCAGAGGAGCATTGCACCTAGAATAGAGTACACCCTGACCAAGCAGATTGGATTCACTTTAACACTGTTCTGATGCTGGCAGGACGCCCATGTGGACGGTCAAGCAGGGATGGATGGAGGCTTTGAAAACTGGAACAATGATTGAAAAAAATCTAGTTAATAAGAATAATAATAAGGAAGTATAAGCGATATTTTGGGAATTATTAATCAAACAGTAACATGCAATCAAGACTTTGTTTTGGGTTATGGTTATTCCAATCTCAAACTGATGCAGCTATCAGTCCCACTTTCCAGGAGAAACCTGGAGGGACTGAGAGCTTCGACTGTACTCTGTACTCTGTACTGTATTTTATTGAATAGGTTTTAAGTTTACTCAGAAAAAAAGCTAAACAAACCATGTCAAAGTGAAAGTACAACAGCACTACAGCATAGCAGTGCAGATCTTTAAGTGTCCTCAGAGATGATGAGCTAAGTGATATTTAATGACAGGTTTAAGTTTTTACATCCCAAGATGAAATTTAAAGTGTCTTTGTCATGTGTTCACTTGGCTCACCGGCTAATAACAGGTGTGGAGCTGTAGGCTGTGCTTCAGTGAGCTGAACATCTTTAAACTGTCAGAGATGCGCTTTGCAAAGCTCCAGAGCTTTACAATGAAACTCAAATATTGATCTGAGTCAAGTCTTGCTGTGGTCTTATGAATCTACACCTGTCTGGCATTTGTTTAAAAAATAAACTTGTTCAATAAACTGGAAACAAATGAACACTTGTTTCTCATGACTTTTTCTGATGTACACAATAGGCCTTAGTTTGGGAAAAAAAAACAAAAACTTCAAGAAGCCATCTGGAAGCACTTTTCATTAAATATGATTTGGATAACTTTCCTTGTAGCACTATGCAGAGAATATATAGTGCCTACCCTGTCTCCCAGTCTGTCACATGTTCACACTGCATCCTCTTGTCACTGCTGTGAACAAATGTGATCTGCCACATCCAACTTCTGGTGTGAGCGCCTCAGTGAAACACTTCACATTTCCATTACTGCCACAGAGCGGTCTTTCCTGAGGCCATCACACACAGAGAAGCACAAAGATGGAGGACAGAGCTTTTAGAGTATCACATTCCCTTTTCCTCTGCTCTCAGGAAAATGTTCACTTCAACTCAAATGAATATGGTTTTGTTCACATGTGGTTCTGTCAGAAACAAGAGTCAGGGCTGAAATGGACACAGAGATCACAGTGAAGACTGTAAGGCACTGATGTATTGTTTGCTATAATGTTTAATTTAGTTAAAGGTATTTAAATCCAGATTTACATGTTAAGTGCTGCAGCAGTTGCATTCAGTTTAATAAATCTAGATGTAATAGTAAAAACTTAGTCCTGGGAATCTGTTGGTTATACTTAATAAGCAGCACATTTAGAGTCAGGTTTTGACACTGTTTCAGTTTAATCATGTATTGTATACCCACCTGCGGGTGGCACTGAGTCCTGTTGTAGCAGCGGTGTGTAATCCTCTGTGGGAATCTCCTCATTAGATTTCTCTCACACAACAGGGATTACAGTGATTTGGCACAGTATAGAAGCAGCGCAGATGAATAGCTGGCTGTGTGGTATGTTCTCATTGGTTTTGTTTCATGTGAATGGCCTGCAGATTGTAGTTTTCATGTACCAATGAATTTACACAGTCTCTAATATTTTGTTGGACTGCCTTTAGCTTTGATTACAGCATTCATTTGCTATGGCATTGTTTCAATAAACTTCTGCAATGTCAAAAGATTTATTTCCATCCAGTGTTGCATACATTTTTCACCAAGATCTGGTATTTATGATGGGAGAGTGTGACCACTGTGCAAAGCCTTTTCCAGCACATTCCGAAAATTCTCAATGGGGTTAAGGTCTGGACCCTGTGGTGGCCAGTCCATGCTGAAAATGATGTCTCATGCTCCTTGAACCACTCTTTCACAATTTGAGCTCGATGAATCCTGGCATTGTCATCTTGGAATAAGCCCAGTGCCATCAGGAAAGAAAAAAATCATTGATGGAGTAACCTGGTCATTCAGTATATTCAGGTGTAGCTGACCTCATTCTTTGGCCCCATAACATTGCTGAACCTAGACCTGACCAACTGTAGGGAGGCTCTTACTTATTTACTTAGGTACATCTAGGTGGCGACTTTATTTATTTATTTATTTATTTATTTTGGTCAGGCAGTGTAGTTGATTGACCAAATATTTGTGAACTCAAGTAACTCTTTTTTAGCATCATCAATATATTTTTTTTTATCTGGAATAAGAGGAAGAATAAATGCTCATGGATGTAGGCTGTGGTACCTTTTTATTATTAATAATAATAATCATCATCATTATTTCAAAACAGGTATTGCCATTTTGTGGCCTTGGAAATAAAGACTTATTTAAGCAATAGCGGACTGACTGTGAAGAAACAGACAAAGTTTCTCATGTCTCAACACATCCACATTTTGATTTGAAATTAATTAGACTGGCTTTTCTTAAATCCTTATGAAAAGACATGGGATGTGGAGATCTACTGACTGTTGACGTGGGCTAATTGCTGTAAACATACAATTAAACTGACTTGTAACATTGACACACATTATTGTCTGAGATTAATCCACTGGACTTAATTGGCTCTCACATGGCACACACATAATGCTAGAGTTGAGTGAAATTTGAATTTGGAGATGGAAAACATATTTCAGATGAGGGCTGAGAAAGGATATCTCTTCTCTGTGAGAGGGAATTATAGCTGTCAGACGCAGACAGAAGATAAACTCCAGTGGGATTGGAGCTCATGTGCAAAACGGGATTTAATAGATAGACTTAGATTCAGGCTTATATTCATTGACTCCCACAAAATGCTTCCATTATTTTATGAAAGGGAAATTGGCCAAATGGAATTTGACTGGTATTTAATTATGAATTAGCATTTGTTTACAAAGACAGAAGCATAGAAAAAAAAATGTATAATGTTTAGCAGATGTTTCTTAGTTACTGCTTGAATTATTATTGGTCTCAGGCAACAGGTGTTTATAGTAGCTGCTCCTGACAGAAACAGAGAGGAACAAGAGAGAGACAGAGGTGGAGATAGATTTACTGAAGCATCTGTGTGTGTGCGCATGCCTGCCTGCGTGCCTTCCTGCGTGCCTATGTGTGTAAGACCTTCAGCATCATATCTCATCAGTTTAGTAGAAGTGACAAACATCTGTGAGCTCTTTGTTTTGGAGGATTTTAACAATGACAATAATAGAAAATGAGTATTCCCCATGCAGCATAATTATAGAACAGCCCAGGGCCATTAATATTCTGCTCCTGAAAATTTAACTGAATCCTGTAGCATTGTCACATATTGATTAATTTCATTCAACTTATTTTAGTTAGGGTTCACAGGGAGCGCAGCAACATTGGGCTTTAGGTGAGGTACTCCCTGGACAATGGCCTGTTAGTCACAAGGCTGCAGAGCCGGCTTTTTGCTTCAGTGATATAGGCAGCGGCATAGGGCGGCGAGTGGTTAGGGGGCACGAGCCATCGCCCCGTGTGCAGTGCTGCCAGTGTGGGGTCAGTGATACTCCCAGCAAATAATGTAAATACCAAAACAATCATAAATGTGTTCTACACTTCTCAAGCCTCAAATCAGTCTTTGTTTCATGACAATCAACCTCATATTCACTGAGAAATCATCATTTCTAACTCACAGAAATAAGACATGCAGTTACAGACAATGTGATCAGCGCGACACCGCAGTCGTGTGCAGCGTATTTCTATTTTTACTTTTACATTTACTATGGGCAATTTAGATTAATCAGTTCACACACATCTGCATAGGTAACACATACATAAATGCTGATTGACAAGGGCCAGACAATAAAAGGACATTAATGCTGTCATTGGTTAAGACTTGGGGAGCATTAACAGGTTGTGAATTGTTAAAATGTCAAGAAATATGGTTTTAAGATAAAAGTGCTGCCCACGGAAACTGTCATTCAGACTTAACATTTAGTTTGGCTTCACTTTAGGCATTCATTTTTAGATGTAGCCATCCTTTCTGTGGTCCACATCTTTTTCTTATCAACTCAATTATAAAAGTAGCTCTGGTCGGATTATAAGCTTTAACCTAATTGAAACAGCCCAAGTTATACTGTGTAACACAAGTCATTGCAATGTTCTAACAGTTGTCTATTTTGATTTTATTTCAGTGACTAAAATGAGCTGCCTTATCAGTGGACCATTTTTGAACTTGTCTCACATAATTAGGTTTTAAATCTTAATCCATCCCTTACTTTTTGCACTTGTAAAGTCAGTGTTAAAGCTAGGGAAGAAAAAGAGTTTAAGTGCTGAAGTCACAACCAAATGCTAATGAACCTATCTCCATATTTGATAATTGGATCCAACTCTAATTGAAATTTAAGAAAGAGCTTAGACTTGCTGTCAGTTTGCTAATATTGTAGCTCAGTCTTTCCTCTCTGACTGATGTTTGACTGTGACGATAAATCAGTGTTTCAACTAACTTCATTACGTATCCATGACTCAGTGAACAAGTCACTTTTAGTAAACTACTGCTGAGATAATCATTACATTTAAACATCTGGGACAAAAACACAAGTCCATTAACAATTCTGACACTAGTACATTGCTAATGTGATTTTTATTTTAATCCTGTCAAGCCAACACTTAATAGCCACACATGCCATTTATTTCACAATCAAGTACTTGCAGAATTATTTTGTGTGCCATGAAGCCAATTTATTACTGCTCAAAACCTTCTATTAGCTACACCTCTGGTTTAAGCACATACTCACTTTTCCTGCTCTCTTGCTCAGGCTTTTGTGATGAAGTGTGAATCACATTTGGTATGGCATAATTGACAGTATTTTTAAAGGAGGTCAGCGCTCCTGATGTAGTGGATACCATATATTACTCTGTTTTAATTTTTTGTATTAGTTTGCACTTTCCCAATTCACTTGTATTTGCAGAATTGCTCTTGTTGTTCCTTCTGACTGATCCCTTTTCAAACTAAGCTTGTAAATTACTGTAATTGGTAGTTTTGGCAGATTTTTGTGCCACATAGGCTACCAAAGATTGTGGCTCTTGATTTGAACCCATTACACATTACACATGCAGCATATCCATTTGAAGTTTACTTTGAAATGTGATGTTTTAAACCTAGGAGCGAGAGCAGTGCAATGGCAAATATGATGTAGTGAAACTAATGTGTGCAGATTGCCGACTGCCTGGGCCGTCCACTGATATCTCATTAATCTTTTCTTAGGAGCTTCTTCCTTTCTTAAGCTCTTTTGACGGCCTTATTTGATATGTGCACCAACCAAAACAATTATTATTTATTATTATTGACTTTTAATAGGTCAAATACAGTGCCAGACAATGTTCACAGAGCAAAGACGATTAAAGAGAAACATTTTCCCATAATTCAACATCAATCAATGTAGGTGAACTGCACATACTGTCCCAATGATCCAGTCCAGTGGGTTGTAGAATTAATGTGCACCAGATTAGACACTAATTTCAACACATACTCGGCATAATAATAAAATGCTGGGTTTATGAAGCCGACTTACAGGTGGATGTCAAAAAATCTGAAAATAAAAAAGTTTATTTAAGGAGTTCAATTCAAGTATCTATTTTAATTGTGATGATTATGTGATATTATGTACAACACAGTCATCACAATTTATATATGTGAATACTGAATTAACCTATTATATGACTTCAACTTTGAATAAAATTATTGAAACAAATCTACACTGGCAGTGTGGAGGACACAGAGACAGTCCAGAGACACATAAGACAATGAAAGAGAGTGTCTAATGAGATGGAGAGGATGAGACCCAGTGGAGCTGGTTCGTGTGTCTCTTGCTTTCTCTCTTTCCTGTTTGACCACAGAGTTTTTAAAAACAAAGTTAGATAAGCAGCCACACTTATTTATATGGTAATCCAGCAAAGAAAGACATCAAACATTAGGATACCCAGAGTTAAGAGGAGTTAAATATCTTCATTTGTGTCTTTGGGGGTGCTTGTTTCTTCCATTATGACCTTGTGGTGAAATTATTTTGGATCCAATGAGACGCTTGGTTTGACTGGTACTCACCAGAAATGTCTTTACCTCTCAGGAACCCTTTTAAAACCCTCTCTGTTTCTATATTACCAAGGCCAGTTGATGCAATTTAGCTGTTCATCAGCACAGACAACATCTATTGTTTATTGCTGTTTATCCGGACAAAACCATGTACATTTACTCAGTACTGCGACTGAAATAGGTTACTTCTAATGCAAGGTGATATTGTGGGTTTACATAATAGTGTTTTCTTTCCTGACAGACAGCTGAATGTCAGTGTAAAGTGCATCTGATCTATAAACATCTTGCAACAAACCTCACACTTTCACGTCACACTTCACTCACACTCACACCTCTGTTTGCAATCAATATACTGGACTTCAAAAGAACATATTTGTGAATCCGGGATATGATGCTCGCTACAGCTCTCTTTCCCACATTCTTCCAGCAGTGCTTTGTAATATAGTCGAGCAAAAGAACTCAGGATCAGCTCAGAGCTCAGAGTAAACCAAGGATTTAACAGTAAAACCTTTTCAGAGACTGAGGGTTGAGCAGGTGTAGCTCAGCAGGTCACATTTGGGTTGCATTGAAAGTGTGGAAGAAACTATTATCGTATCCATTTATTCATAAGGCTGTGTCAATGGCCTATCTTATCTTATATGAGGCCTTATGTTAAGTTAGTTTTACAAAATGCTCAACACCAAACAGTATTATGTCCTCTCTGAAGCCCTGGGAGCAGCTAAGAATGTTTTTTTTTTTTTTTTTCTTTTTGTGCCTATTTTAATTAAAAATGTTCTCTTTTGTAAATACTGGATTTTATGATAGGAGCTATGTTATTGGCATCACGTCATGCTCTGAAGCTTTTTGTGACAAGAGTGTGCATGTTTCTTTAAAAGGTTAAGAGTTGACCTTTATCTAGTATTAAACACAAACAGTTCTGACAGACCTGTGGGAGCCTCCTCTGATGTGAAGAGAAAACTAAATAACTACCCAGCTTTGTAAATTATGTAGATAACAAGCTCACATTCAGAAATATATAAATATGTAATGAGAAATTAACTCTAGGGTTGTTTAAACAGAGCAGATAGTACAAGGTGTAAAGATGGCCAACTTGCATCGCTTATAAGGAGCTAATTAAAAGGTTGTGTCGGTTGTTTTGTCATGCTTCTTGTGCTGTTTTGGAAAGTAATGCAGGTGCACTTCTTGCATATTATGGTATGGTTGAACAGTTTTGCCCTGGAGAAAAAAAAAAGGTCATCACTTATTAAATTTGTGACTAAAATGTTCAGTTATTATGGCTGCTTAAAAGTTTCCAGGCCTCTAACCTGACTGTCCGTCTTGTAAAGTCTGCACAAATATTTCTGTGTTACTTGTATTCACCTAACGCAAACATCTCTTTCTAAACATTTCTATCAATAAATTGCTGTCTAAAGTTAATGCAGGGGCGCATCTCATCACTTTCAGACAATAATCTCACTGCTTTGTTTGTTGTTACAGCTCACTGAGCACTGAGCTGATGTCTGAGTGTCTGAGTGCATCAATACTGTAATAGAAAAGCAGTGAGCTAAAATGTATTGTAAAGGGAAGTCTCGCCTTTCCATTGCTTTGTTTATACTAGATTCAATCTCAAATAACGTTATGTTTTTTTCCTCTGTGTTTGCTTTATTTTGGTCAGATTTACTTAATTTATAATGGGCAAAACTGAAAAAAAAGAAAAGTGGTAAATTAAGCGCTACATTTAGGATGAAATTAGTGCAAAAAGAACAGCCATAAATCACAGACTCAGCAGCAGAGTTTCAGATAATCATGTGGCACTGTGTGATAGAGCCACTGGAGGAGGTCCCTGAAATAGACAGAGGAGTTTTATTCAAACCAGACACTGAGACTCCCCCGCGCTGTGGCAGTCATTAACATCACAGCTTTAGTCAATGCAACACAGTAGGAGGTAAGGGTTTAAAAAAATACATTCTCCTTGGGGTAAAGAAATACACCTGCAAACAATCCAACAAGGAAACTCTTTAAGCCACTGTCTTGTAGCAATATGGCATTAGCTACATAGACTCTCTCATTGTGTAATATCCGTTTTTTGTTCTGCTCACGTACTAATTAATTGGTATTTAACTCAGTGTTGTCTTGTTCTGTCGCATAATGACAGGCATGTTAAAACTGTGTAAAATAAGCCAGCGACTAATTACTTTTTATAAGCTATGATTGGTGGCTCCATGAATCATACATTGACAGAATCATCTCCACTAACGCTGTGGTTGAAATTAATAGCTACAACTTTTTTTCTTAATGTGCAATGATCTGGATTTTAAGTCAAATGTATACATATGTGCTCAGTGGTTTCATGATACAGTGATGATGGTGTAGGTGGATGCTCTGCTCAATCAAAAACATATGTTTCACCCCCAGCAAAAAAAAAAAAAAAAAAAAGGGGGGAAAAAAGGGACCTAAAATGAAACAAAGTGCATTTTGATGTTTAAGTCAAAAGAATTCAGTTTAATCTCTCCATGTTTTGGTGTGTAACATTTCTCACTTCCCTTTGTTTATTCCTCTTGGGTTTGCAGATGCAGGTCCAATGGAGACTCTAGTGTATGATTCATTCACACTCATCCCAGTGTGTGGAGTAATTGGTCCCACAGAAAATCTTTAATAAATCATAGATTGTCATGTTCCTCACGTTGTTTTCTTCACAGTAAATCTCACAGTTAACAACTGATGGTTGGTTGGTTACATTGAAATAAAGGATGCAGTATGTTGCGCTTCACTTTGATAGAATAGCTTGGTGGTTGGGTTTAGGGTTGCCAGGTCAGGCCAGGAAACAGCAAATGAAAACAGCTTCTCCAGACACAGACCTTTTCCCTTCCCTCACAGACAGATCCTCAGAGACATGCTGATTTGGCTTGGCTTCATTGGGATTCCCTTTGGGTTGAAAGGTTTGGCATACCCAAAATATGGATCATTATTTAGAAATAGCCTTCATTCACATAATCTGCATGCATAAATAGATCTGCCCAACCCGCAGGATTTTTTTTTTTTTTTTTTTTTCACCCGCTGCAACACTTAAAAAGCTGCCTTGGCAACTCTGATTGGGTTGAGCTTGTAGTTTTGTGGTCGGTCCAAAATGTCATTGAGTGAACCATTTGCTTTGCCAGGCTGCACATGAAGAAATCAAGAGGACCCACTTACTGGAATATTACACATACTGTCAAGTGGCTAGACTGAGCACAGAGTAAACTGAGAATGAATCAAGGCAGAGACATTCAGTGTTGAGACCATGACCATGGCAAACTGAGAACACAGAAAATGGAGAAAAAGATCAGTGGCTCAACCAGACAAGGCTTACTAGTCATTATGCATAGCCTGAGCTTGGTGCAGTTTCAGTTACTTCATAATCTCTTTGAGCCATGGCCCATGTTATGCAAGTTTGAGGGTTTGTCCAGTGCTATGTACAGATATGGATCCCAGGAGGATTATAGCAGGTCTATGGTGGTTTTATTATTTCTAACACCCAGACTCTGGTGTACAGGATAGTGTAATGAACAATGTATGAATGTATGCAGACAGTATATACAGCAGAAATCATTCACCTCTGAAGTGACTGACGGCACATGATACTCAGCCTGACATCTGTGAATCAGCTCAGACTATGACAGAAAACTGTAGACACTATAATCCTGTTTGGATCTAAATATAAGCCTTGCTGTTCTGAGAAGGCAGCTAAATGCACATAGAAAACAGTGTTAAGTATGGAGATTATGTTGGATTTTATGGGATGCTGTGTGTGCTACAGCAATCTTTTCTCTATTTCCCTTTTTCCTTCAGATTTTTTTTTCTTCCGTTTAAAGGCACCACAGCAAACCATACCTTCTAACATGCAGTGATTTGCATATTAATTTGGCATAGGATGGCAGATGCCTTTTCTGATGCAACCTTCTTTATTTATGTGGGTATACCAACATTTTGAGATTTCCCTGTGTAACTCTCTTTTGCTGTTGAGTGATCTCTTTATTATCCTAGCTGTTGTAATTGTTACTGTTAAGCTTCTTGTGTCCCCACTGGAGATGTTGACTTAGTCCTGGTCCTCTCATTTGGCTTAGTCGTTTCATTTGCGGAAGCACTAAAATCCATTTGACATATAACTGGTGGTCCTGCTGCTGGGTTGTTGCCCTCCTTCGGCCTCCTCCATGTCTCCTGATGTACTGGCCTGTCTCCTGGTAGCGTTTCCATGCTCTGGACACTACGCTGACAGACACAGCAAACCTTCTTGCCACAGCTCGCATTGATGTGCCATCCTGGATGAGCTGCATACCTGAGCCACTTGTGTGGGTTGTAGACTCCGTCTCATGCTACCACTAGAGTGAAAGCACTGTCAGCATTCAAAAGTGACCAAAACATCAGCCAGAAAGCATAGGAACTGAGAAGTGGTCTGTGGTCACCTCCTGCAGAACCACTCCATTATTGGGGGGGTCTTGCTAATTGCCTATAATTTCCACCTGTTGTCTATTCCATTTGCACAACAGCAGTGAAACTGATGTCAATCAGTGTTGCTTCCTAAGTGGACAGTTTGATTTCACAGAAGTGTGATTGACTTGGAGTTACATTGTTTTGTTTAAGTGTTCCCTTTATTTTTTGAGCAGTGTACATATCACATAAATAGTTTCTGGGACAGTAATACTGACAAACTCGTCTGAGCCTATTCCACTCTCCTGATCTTGATCAAGCCCAGAGCTCACTCACAGACCTCCATCACACAGTGGAGCTGCCTGGAATCTCATACATCAGCCCCAGTCAGTGACTACTACTTTATGTTCTGTCTAAAAAAAACATTCACAGTGATGTGATGGAGATGAGAAACATTTTTCCTCGAGATTCATTTCGGTTTGAATTGATGAGCTGCTTCCTGCTTTCACTGAACCGCAGTCTGTTCAGCTCCAGCCTCCTCTCAGCTCTGACACACAACTGATGTATTTACACAGACTTCCTCCTGACCAGAAAGAGACCATTTTGCTGCAGCTGATATTGAAAACTATTCTGCAACCAAAATGGAGCAGGCTCACATTGTGTTGTTTAAATATCCTGCATCTGCCTCTTACAAATTGTATCAATGTTGGTTCAGGTTTGTGTTTTCTTTCCTCTTCTGTCTCACACTACACATTACCATGTACAAGTAAAACACAGACAGTAAATGGAGTGTAAATATGCATTTTTTTTTCCTTTAAAGATGGTACTTTGTTTTTGTTTTTTTTTTCTTTATATTTGCTCAAGATGTGAAATTCTCCATCTATAGTAGAGCTTTATATTTACACATTCAATAACAAGGTTGTTCATCATGACCATACCTATTGGACAGAAACACTTTAATGAGAATGCGGTCAGAGGAAACATCCTTTTACTAATGATCCTTATGTTCACCAATAAACACTGTCAGCATTAATCAACTGTTGAGAAACTGCTCAGTGAAGTGTGTAGTAAATGTGACAGATTTATGAGACAAGAGGCAGAAACACTGAACAAGAAATGTGCTGCATGGTTGAAGAAATTAGACATAATTAAGAAAGTAATCATGTTAAATATATTATTTTACAGCACATAAACAGCCAGACTAACTCTTTTCCTATTTAATACAAAGAAGTCAATCTGGTACCGCTTCACTTCAGTATTATTTCTATGGGCAGAAAAATCACAGACGGAGTAACTAATCAGAGGAACTACGGACGTTGTTGACCCGTATCCAAAACAAACATGGTGCTTATGAAAAATTGTTACTGGTTTTGCAATAAAACACCAGTATACACTGTATTATTATTATAAATTATTATTATTGGGGGCGAGTATGTCTGCGGTGTGGAGGTATTTTAAAGTGGATGACAAAACCTTGCAATTGCAAAGTGTGAGATATACAAACTTGGAATTTCAAGAGGTGGCAATGAAAAGGCTGCATTTAACACGACAAAACATGATATGGTACCTCAAAAACAAGCACCTGACACAATACAATGAATTTACTCAGGCAACCCAGTCAAAGACGAGTTAGCCCACGCTGCAGGACATTTTGAAGAGGAGAGAAAAAATGCCCCGTGACAGCGCGAAGGCACAGAGCATCACAGCCATGGTTGAGCAAATGATTGCAATGAGTGACCTGCCATTCGAATACATACAAATACAAACATTACACATTAAAATGCACCTTTTGAACATCATGTTTCTATAAAGTCAAGTCATCACCAGACACCAGTATTAAGCCAATTTATTTTTTTTATTTCCTTTTTAATTTAGATTTGGTTCTATGGTTAGATTTTTTTATTGTTCATTAATTGCCTAACTGAAGAGCTATGGTGGTGTTTATTATCTTATTGTTTTGAATTGTGTGTTACTTTTTTTTTTTTTTTTTTTACTTCTTCACAAAGTCAGCCAACCTGTTGCTTGCAAAAGAACACCTCATCCAGGAGGTGACCAAAACAGAGGGAAGGAGGTCCGCCAGTGCAGTGCCAGAGGAAATGGGCTGCAGCAGAGCCAGTGAGCAGCAGTCACAGGGCCGGTCCGCGAGTACCACATCAGCAGAAGCTCAGGTGCAGAAAGAACATGCTAATCAGTTTCCCTCCATGGCTGCTGTTGCAACCCAGTATCTCCGTGCCCCCTGCAGCTCTATGGACAGTGAGAGACGTTTTAGTGCAGTTGCAAACATCCTTGATGAAAACAGGAACAGGCTCAAACATGACGTTGGTTTTCAACAAGAAAAATATACATTTCCTTTTGTGAAACTAAAAAAGGAGAGTAAGAATTAGGAGTGTGGTTCCTAAAAGCATGTTACTAGCCTTACTTTATAACACTGTGGCACTTTTATTTTCTTATTTGTTTACATGCCTTCTGGGTATTTTAAGTTGAGATGCTGTTCATTTTTATATATATGACTTTTTTATTTAATATTTACTGTTGCACTAAAGTCCAAAGTGAAGAATTGATTTTATTTATTACTTGATTGTTTAAGCTACGCCACAGGAGTGCTCAGTTTAAGTGTTAAATTTTAAAATAAGCTGAATAAAATTTAAAAAAGGGCTGGTCCAACTTGACTAATGGATTGGTTCTGGCCCCTGGGCTGCCTGTTGAATATCCCTGCTATAGGCAGAGCAATAAACAGGACTGCGCTGGTCTCCACCTCGTGCTCGTGCCCGCCTCGGTCAACTCGTTCAACGTGCCCCTGTGACAACCCCAGAGCAGGCTTTACCTGGTCTGTTTCTGTGGGGCCATGATTTTTGCCTCAGGTTCTGTTTCCTGCTCTGCCTCCTCCCTTTTCTCCGCCTCTATCTCCTCTTCTCAGGTGGCCAGCATGCTGCTCCTGATGGCCTATGCTACCTGGCAGGGGCGTGGCCGAACAGTTTAAAAATCAGGCCTTCTGCGCCCACCTGGTCTCTGCTCTTCAGCCAGCTCACCTGCAGCCACCTTTTTCTTTGTGCACTCATTTAGTTTGTTCCACTTTAGTTCTTACATGCAACATTTTCACACATCCAACACTTACACTCACTATTGATGTTACAGATTGCCCACATAGGCCACACTTTTATCTTGTTTAATATAATTTGGTCACGTTTCTTTAATAAACGATTATTTAATTGGCATACATCCTGTTCGGGTCTTTTTTGTCAAGCCTTACACGAGCCAGGCTTGACACCCCGGTGCGGTGGGCTTAAACGTGCATTGTACGTCGTATTGTAGTTTAAAGCAGTTTAAAACCATGTTAAACTAAACAGATCAATGGGCCATGTGCATGCCTGTGTACTGAGGGACATAGCAGTGTCTCAGCGGCAAATCTGCCCAGCCTCAGAGCACTGGATTTGGGCTTGGGCGCAGAGAAAGTGCGCTGTCTCATCCAGCTCAAACAGTACTGGAGTTGGGAGCTTCCATGAAACAGAGTTGATAACAGTGTGTATGTGTTTGCATGTGTGCAGTTAAAGATGGGTAATCTTCAAATGTAGTTACGAACCATGTTTAGGACAATGAAGAGGCGAACTAACTCCTGTTTGTGGTCATTACTCAAGCCAGATAATGTTAATAGATTTGTGTTCCTGGCAAAAAAAACTAAAAAAACAAACAAACTTAAAAACATAAGTCTAGTTATGTTCAGCTGCCCTAAACCTAATGTTTTTAAGCTATGAAGGTGGACCAGCATTTTTTATTTAAGTCACTAACAACAACAACAACAACAACAATGCATGCAACTGGAATTTAAATAATATAGGCTACTTACTACACTAACTTGAAACGAGAAATAATTTTATTTGTTAAATAATTGCTATAGTTCTATGGTCATATCAGTCTATAACAGTTCTATAGGAGTTCATGTCACATGGTTACAAAAGAGAAAAAACTTGGTTTATTTAAAATTTTGCAATTTTTTATTTGTGTGCAAAAAATATTTTTACATTGTTTTGTTAGGTTAATGAATAATTGTTTGAATAATTGTGATTTCAATTATGCCTAAATAATTGTGATTATTATTTTTTCCATACTCGAGCAGCCCTACTTACTATTATTTTTGAATGGGAACAGCAGCAGAAGCCAGTTGTACAAAAACTTATAGAGAAAATCTGTTTGTTTGAATTTGGCCGTTACGTCGGACGTCAACAGGACTTTACTGTTGTTAAAATGGCAACAAGACAAAGAAAAACAATGGCACAGAGGACTGAACAACAACGAGGACTTCAGCAGAATCAACAGGAGACAAAGCTAAACGCCATTAATCAGGTGACAGAAGCATCTTGGTTGTTCTTGATAGATTATCTTCTGCATTTGTAATACGCTCTGCAGATAAACAGCTGTGATAGTATCCAGAGTCAATTGGAAATGACAGACTTTCCTGCTTTCAAAGATTGGAGAGGGTTTGGCCTGCTAGACTTCCATTTTTCTTCACAAGAACATTTCCATGCAAGTTTTAATTGACATGCTCAGAGTGTATCTGGGAGTAAACATAAAAGATATTACTGTTTGAATGTTCCATGATGGTTGCTTTTGCATTTGGGTTACAACTTTTTAAATTTGTTGGCTTTTAACAGCTATTTAGATGTGCTAATTATGTGAAAGGCCTGTAAAACAGTGTTGTATTCTGCATTTCAAATGAGTTGTGTATTTTGTTTTTTTATGTTACGGCCAAATGATCTTATGCAAATGTGTTTATCATCAAAGCCCAGATGTATTTATGGCCAGCTGTAAAAGACACCATGCTGAGGTCCAACTAAACCTGATTAAAAAAGAAAAACAATGAGGAAAGAAAATATAATTTTCAATAGAACATTTTTTTCTCCAGTCTCCTGCTGTGAGTGTTTCACTCTATTCTTGTAAGAGGTGTAGTTTAAATAAACTTCATCAGTAGTCTGGAATGAACACAACGTAGTTACAGAGATGGAGGCTGCTGCAGTTGTGAAGATAAGGCTCATGTTGATGCGTTTGGACACAATCTGAGGACAGGGGTCAGGATCTGAAGCACTGGGAGGTTCAGAGAGGTGGAGAGGACTGGAAAACAAAGTAGGACAGAAGGAAATAAGTACGACAGCAACACAAAAATATATTATACAGATCATTGTCTTGTCACAAATGATGATTGCAGTTTGATATTTCATAACAACTTCATCAAAGTCTACTGACACTATAGCTTGCTGTCTTTGTTAAGCTTTGTTTGGTTTTTGAGTTTCATAGTTCATAGTTTCACAGTTCCATACACAGACTACTTGATCTTGTGTTTAGTACATTCCTCATTTGCTGTAAGTGCTGTTCCCTGTTTAAAGTAAAAATATGGAAACGGATAGGTAGATAAAATGCCCCCTCCTGCCAGTCTGGTAGTCTGGCATGTGCGAAGGAGCTGGGAGTTTGTTCTCGTCTGATACTCAGTTAATGCTTCTGGTTTAATCCAGTTTCATGCCTGGGGATTCTCCAGTTCACAGTTTGCAGGGATTAACCAGAATAATCATTTTGGCAACTGGAATTACAGCCTTTTGTTCGATAAACAAAAGCCCAAACTGTGCAATAACGTTCAGTCATGGGTGCCATTTTATGAAATACTGCCTGAATACCAGTTTACTACAATGCTGCCATTGTAGAAAGGAAGACATAGACAAAGAAAAGCACAAATGTAGTCCTTTTTTTTTTTTTTTTTTTCTCATTTTGGCCTTTTCCTTCTAGAGTCACCACAGCAAATCTACTCCCTACATATGTGCATTGTTCTCCTTATTAATGTGACATAGGTTTTACACTGACACAATCCTCTGCATTTATCTTGGCTTGGGAGCGGCACAGAGTGCATACTCCCTTGTGACCCACTCGAGACATACACAGAAGTGTTTTATACGTTTTAAAAGCTAAACCAAATAAATGTATGTCCAAGTCGCAGTTAAAGCCATGTTATCAATCATTATCAAACAAAAGTGAGACAATATTGAAAGTTCCAGAAGCCGACTGTAGAACGTAATGTAAAAGCTACTTTTGAGGTTGGTCGAGGGAGGTAAGATTATTTGGGTGGGTGAGTAAATACTTTTGGAAATATAGTGTATGTATAACAAAATACAGCAGTCTGTTTATGATTTAGTTTCAGGTCCAGCTGCTTCAGGACACCAGTGTGGTATTATTTTAACAACAAACAGTGAAGTCTATGGGACTGTGATTCTTTTTGTGCCACTTTACAAGAACCTGAAGATTCATGAAGCTCTTATTTTAGATTCAGCAGGGACCTGTGCTCTCAGAGTGAAAGGTGCTACTGTCAGGTTACATTTAGACATAGATTCTAACACATATCTGAAAAATCTTGACAGAAAGGACCAGTGTGACAAGTCAAGTCAAGTGTCAAATCAAGTGTTTTACAGTTAAAGCGTAGTTGGTTTAGTTGTTGAAGGCTGTGAGTGTGGATGTGACCTACAGTGAAAGAGACTCAGCAGCAGGAGTCAACACACTGCAACACTGCCAAGATCACACACACTGTAGCACTGCCAGAGGTTACTGAGCTGGCTGCTGTAAAGATCCCACTGTTGGATACAGCCTCTGTCCATAGCACAGAACACGGAGCAACCTGTCACAGCAGGAGAGGCCAGGACAGGATCAGTGGGGGAAAAGAGACTATGTCCCAGAGGTACCACAGCAGACCGGGACACACAGTGAGAGGTGAGGTTTTTAGTGAAAATGTTACACAGCGGTTCTGAATGGAGTCAGTGCGTTACATTTGGTGAGACTCTAGAGAACATTTTAAGATTTGTGGAGGAAAAAGATACTGAAGGGAACTGAACTGAACAGATTCAGCTGGGACCTGAGCTCTCAGTGTGAACTGTGCTTCTGTCAAGGAGCTGAGAGCAGATTCTCACATACGAACAGAGAATGAAAGCACAGAGACAGAGCATATACAGTAATGTTGGTGTAAATGTTTGTCACTGCTCCCCGGGAGTAAGAGGAATCCGATCGAGGCTCTGAAGGTGGAGCAGATCAGCTGTAAGATGTGAGAGAGATGAGAGTTGTTCACAGCCTGACTGAAAGTGTGAGGCTGTTTAGTTGTGTGGCAATGTGGAGGACAGTGACATGGAGCATACAATAATACACAACAACTGCAGTGGAATGGAGGACTTGAATGCACGTATTGGCTTGTCTTTAGACTCATTCAGATACACAGATCATAGTATGTTTGACCATGAGCAAAATATTGATCCAGAAAATCACCTTTTTAATAAGATAACTAATAATTGCAAGTACTATACTGATGAGGAATTTAAAAGGGCAGTAAATCAGAATAATGGGCTGTCAGTGATTCATTTCAATAGCAGAAGTTTTTACACAAATTTTGAATATATTAAGGAATATTTAGATCAGTTTAAGAGACCATTTAACATTGTAGCAATGTCAGAGACATGGATAACCCCAGAAAAGCCTGCTGATTTTCAATTAAAGGGATATTATTTCCTACATATAGATCGAATTGATAAAAAAGGGGGAGGGGTTGCACTATTTGTAGATAAACACCTGAATTACAAAATCATGGATAATATGTCTATCACTGTTAATGATGTTATGGAGTGTATCACTATTGAAATATGTATGAAAAAAAAGAAAAACGTAATTGTTAGTGCTGTGTACAAAACACCAGGGTCTAAAATTGAAACATTTATAGAAAAGATGGAAGGACTGTTTGCTAAAATCAATCAAAAAATTGCAATAATATGTGG
The DNA here is from genome assembly GCA_020698575.1 of Bostrychus sinensis. Classification (NCBI taxonomy): domain Eukaryota; kingdom Metazoa; phylum Chordata; class Actinopteri; order Gobiiformes; family Eleotridae; genus Bostrychus; species Bostrychus sinensis. Next base: position 15,293,956 of record CM036245.1, read on the forward strand.
GGATTTTAATATAGATTTATTAAACCCCAATCGGAACAAAATGACTGAAGAATTTATTGAAGCCATGCATAGCATGTGTTTAAACCCGATGATCACAAAACCAAGTAGAATAACGTCATACAGCGAGACTTTAATAGATAACATATTCACGAACAACTTGGAGGACACTGCAACAAGTGGGTTATTCTTGAACGATATAAGTGACCATCTGCCAGTTTTTGTAGTATTTGAGGATATGATTAAAACGGATGAACAGGATTGTATTGTATATAAAAGAATAAGAACAGAGCAGGGGTTATGTAGTTTTAAAGAGGAACTGGTAAAGCAAAACTGGAGAATGATATATGAAGAAAATGATGTTAATAAAGCATATGAAATGTTTTTAAATATATTCAAAACTTTGTATGATAAACATTGTCCTATAAAACAGTATAGAAAAAAACAAACCTTCACAAAAAAAACAAAAAAACATGGATGACTAAAGGACTGATTAATGCATGTAAAAAGAAAAATACATTATACAGAGAATTCATTAAGAAGAAAACTAAGGAAGCTGAACAGAAATATAAAAAATATAAAAATAAACTCACTAATATAATGAGAAGCTGTAAAATTCATTATTATAGTAACAAAGTAGAAAATAATAAGTATAGTACAAAAGGCTTATGGTCAGTGTTGAATAGCATTATCAGAAATGGAGAGAAAGCATCTACATACCCTCAATATTTCACACATAGTGACAAGTCAATTGAAGATATGAAGGATATAACCAATGAATTTAACCGTTTTTTTGTCAGTGTTGGCCCAAAACTAGCAGGGGCAATAAAAGAGGATGGGGCTGATGAGTTAAAAGCAATGGGCAATGTGGAAATTAATCCAAGTTCTATGTTTCTGAGTGCAATAAATGAAGAAGAGATCTTGAAAATTGTTAGAGAGTGTAAATCAAAAAAATCTACAGATTGGAATGAGATAGATATGGTAATAGTCAAAAATGTTATTGAACTTATTGTAAAACCATTAAGCTTTATTTTTAATTTATCCTTTTGAAGTGGAATATTCCCTGAGGAAATGAAAATAGCCAAAGTGGTACCATTATATAAAGCTGGAGACAAACATTGTTTTACTAACTATAGGCCAGTCTCCATACTTTCGCAGTTTTCAAAAATTTTGGAAAAATTATTTATGATAAGACTCGATAGTTTCATACATAAACATACTTTATTAACAGATAGCCAGTATGGTTTTCGGGTTGGAAGATCTACATCCTTGGCATTATTAGATTTAGTAGAGGAATTAGCAGGGTGCTTAGACAAAAAAAAGTACTCAGTTGGTGTATTTCTTGATTTTAGTAAAGCGTTTGTCACCATAAATCATAACATACTGTTAAAGAAGTTGGAAAGATATGGAATAAGAGGGATAGTATTGTCTTGGCTAATGAGTTATATGGAAAACTGCCAGCAGTTTGTTAAGTTAAATGATTTCAAATCAGATTTGATGGGTATTACTTGTGGAGTGCCGCAAGGATCAATATTGGGGCCAAAATTGTTTATACTGTATATAAATGATATATGTGCTGTTTCAAAATATATGAAGTTTGTGTCATTTGCGGATGACACAAACATATTTGCCTCAGGGGAGGAATTACAGCAGGTTTTGGATCGAGTCACGCTTGAAATGAAGAAAATAAAGAAATGGTGTGACATAAATAAATTATCACTAAATTTAGAGAAAACTAAAATTATGGTATTTGGACACGGTAAAAAAATAAAATAAAAATAATAGTAAGTATAGATCATGTAGAAATAAAAAGAGTTGATGAGATCAAATTTTTAGGTGTGATTTTGGATAGCAAAATCTGCTGGAAACCTCATATAAAGTATATTCGAACAAAGTTGGTGAAAAGTGTGTCAGTCCTGGGCAAAACTAGGTATGTCCTTAATCAGAAGGCATTATATATATTATATTGTTCATTAGTTTTGCCTTATTTATGCTACTGTGTTGAGGTATGGGGTAATACTTACAAAACAAACTTGCAGTCAATAACTATTTTACAGAAAAAAGCCATAAGAATTGTAAATAAGAGAGGATATAGGGAGCATACAAATGTTCTGTTTTTAAAGAGTCGAGTATTACAATTTGCTGATTTGATTAATTTTAGGACAGCTCAAATATTATATAAAGCAAGAAATAATCAACTGCCATTTAATCTTCAAAAATTATTCTTTGACAGAGAAGGAGGATACAACTTTAGAGGAAACCTACATTTTAAATTGAAGAGTGTACGTACAACTATGAGGAGTTTCAGTGTTTCAATCTGTGGTGTAAAATTGTGGAATAGTTTACCTGAGAAAATTAAGCAAAGCTGTAATATAAAGCAATTTAAGAAGGAATATATAAATCATATCTTAGAATCATACCAAGAGGAGGAGAGGAGGTTCTGCCCAGGACTGTAGCACTTAGTATTAACCTTAAATAGATTTTTAATTAGAAAAGTGCAACATTCCTGGAGTGGAATATTTTTTTGTTGTTGTTTGTACTTTATATGACTCAGACAAAGTTCTTGTTTACTGTGTGAACATGAGTTGTAATTAAGGGGTAGGGGTAGATAAGTTTTATACTTCTCCCTGCTCCCTTTTGGACATGTGTCCTTGTTGAACATTGTTATTTATGTATTTTTTTTTGTTGTTGTTGTTATTTTGGTGATGAGTGAAATACGGTGTAAATGGTGACAGTTAATTTGCCTAATTATATGGATAAGGCACATGCCTCAAAATAAATGATATGAAATGAAATGAAATGATATAAGAGCACATGAATCCTTGGTATGCACTCTACCAAGTGAGCCACCAAGGCATCTGACCAGGAAGGGATGTGTGCTACAAATTGCACCACAATTTGGATTTGGAGACAGGGGTCAAAACCTTTTCACTGCTTATTAGGACTGGAATGTTATTAGGCAAAATGCTTTAATTCATTGTGATAATATAAAAAGCACACAAAAAAGCAGCAGAAAATTGTATATACAGTGCAGACAGGAGAACATTTTGGTAAGAAGAAGTAATTCCCAGATTGAATTTTCTTATGTGAGGCCCAGAGCCTTTTGCTAATGGAAAGCACAGTCTGTAGTATCTTTTTGAACATTATAATTACCATAATTTTGCTTTCACCTTGGAGCTATTGCAACTTTAAGTAGTGAGCTGAAGTGTTCTGTTTCTCATCATTGCATCATATTACGTTTGTAAAAGTGTGTGCTTTTGTATTTCACAATTGAGTAGTTATTTATCCTAAGGTCGAGTGTGTGCTTTTACAGCATTAAACATTATTCAATTCAAATTTCATGATAATGTGAAGTTGACTTTTTGTGTTAATATGTGATCAAAAACACTGGAATCAAGTGCAACAAGTAATGGTGGCAAAGTGGTTAGCACTCTCGCCTCACAGCAAGAAAGTCCCTGGTTTAAATCCTGGACTGTGCATGTGCCTTTTGCATGTTCTCCTTGTGTCTTGGTGGGTTTCCTTTGGGTCCTTCGGTTTCCCCCATCAACTTATAAACACCCAATAGGCTAATCATCCATCAAATAACTCCTGATAACATTCCTGGCTCAAGATCTGGAGAAGGGTCCCCAGGCGCTGCACTGCAGCTCACTCACTGCTCTTGACAAATTGCCCCAGCAGTGTTGACAGATGGGTCAAATGCAGAGAATAAATTGCCCTATGGGGACAAAAAAGTTTATCTTAACCTTAAGGTAACTAGCTCATTAAGTAAGTAAGATGAACCAACGAGTACATCAATCAAAAATACATGGCGAATACTAATGCAAATACATGGGAGTCCTCTTGGGAAGTAAACAGAGTGGATTAACTGCTCTGTAGAGCATAAGACAGAATAACATATGTTTAAAAAGGGTTCTTTTCCACCTGAATTTATTACCATTGAAACAGACATTATAAAGTGAGGTAAGGTATTCTTTATTATTCCCCATAGGGAAATTTGTTCTCTCCATTTGACCCATCCCTCAATACCACTGGGGCAACCTGTCAGGAACAGGCGGCTGCCACAGTGCAGTGCCCGGGACCCTTGGGCCAGAATCCTGGTCAAGAGTACCTAGCTGGGGGTTTATGTGCATGTTTTAGGTTGATGGGGGACACTGGAGCACCCAGAGAAAACCCACCCAGACATGAGGAGAGCATGTATGCCACATAGAAAGGCCCCACACGGTCCAGGAATCGAACCCAGGACCTTCTTGCTGTGAGGGGAGAGTGCTAACCAGTAAGACATGCCGCCTTATAGCTGACCTGTGGGATGATTAGTTAAGAATTTATATTTTGTTTGTATATTTTATTCAGTAGTGACATTTGTGAGCCAAGTTGCCTGTCAATGGTGATTCATCAGTAATGATTATTGGCATTTTAGTTGCGACTTATGACACTGAATATGTTGTTACTATAGGATTACAGAGCAAATTTCTGTTATCATGACCAAGTGTTGCTTTTTACATTTTGGGATGAGAATGTGACTATTATACAATTGTAATAACAGGCAACAGCCACAGAGGAACAGGTTATAGTTGGACCTTAACTTATTTGATAAAAAAATACCTCTATTAGTGCAATGGCTTTTAGTGATGTCTTTCTGTCTCTGTCCTTCTGCCTTTAGTGATATTTTGAATCTGAACTGTGAAATGACTAGTGTCATTTTCTGTGTGCACTGGACTAAAAAATGGTCTGTGAAAACCCTCGTTCCAGGCATGTTTCAGAAGAATGAAAGACACATTTTTTACTGTCATTTTCTGAACATTACTGAATTATTTCACCTCATGTTGAGACTAGAAGATAAGCACATCTAGGCACTGGTCGCTGTTGAGTAATAAACACTCTTTGACCACAATCCTGGATGTGATATAACATTCATGACAATCTAACAGGAGAGCAAATTAGATGTTTTTGTACTTTAGTCAAAGCTAAACCAGTGCAGCAGAGTATGTATTACAAGCCTAACAGTGCAAGACATTAATTTCACAAGTCAGCTGAAAAGTGTTGTGGTAAATGTGGTATGTTTTTTGGTGTGCCATGGTTATGTCCTGAAATTATGTACTTTCTGTGATTGCTGCCATAATGCACTGGGACACTGCTTTCCACATTTTTGGAAAACACTTTTTTTTAAATTGCACAAACTTTACTTTATTTCCCTAAGTTTTAGCTGACTCTGGACCATGTTAAATTTATTTAAAACTCTGACAGTGGAAGAAACTTGCAGGCATTTTCATGAAACATTCATAGCTTTAGCTGACAGTGTATTTATTTGCAAACAGTGATATTTGGAAGAAGGCTGAACTGGCTCCATACTGTGATGTCCATTTACTTCCATTACCCCACTACATTTTACTTTCTCGTGGGCCATTGAACCATAGTAATAATCAGGGCTGGAGGTCTCATCATCATCTTGGTCAGACATGAGTGTCTGTCATATTTTCAAAACAACTTCTAATGACAGTCTTTAGAGGAATCTTTAAGTAAACTTTAGGATAATATTCACACAAGTGCCTATATGTAAACAGGAAGGCCAGAGTTTACCTTAAGGCAAAACTTGAACATACTCTTACTCTTGCTATTGCAGCTCTAGGTGTGCTCAGAGTTTCAAAGTGTTTCTCAGTCCAGATAAATTACCTCCGCCTCTACGTTTTATGATAGAAAAATTAGCAGTATACCTCTCAGTATCATCCTGGGAACTGCAGGTCCTCAGTGTAATTCAACTGAAAACAGTGTAGTGACAAAAAGCTGAAGAATGTGGAGCTGCAGAAGTTTTTCACATCTCGGTGCATCTTTTATCAGGAGATAGTTCAGTAATGAATAGGGAGAGCCTGGTGAGAAATCACATTATTATTTCACAGAGACAAAAATGTAGTGGTTTTAAATGTGCAGATTGTATAGTGTGTCTTTGGCTGTGGATTTATGATGGTCCACATTTAGTTTTGTGCTGTTTTTCTCCTGAGACATCTATCTGTGAATGTGCTTTAACTTGATGGATGAGTCCAACACTTCGCTCCTCTGTGCTTGGTGTGTTACTGTTACTACATCTCCTCCCATTGTCTCAAGTAATTAGAAAACAGATAAAGCACTTTCAAGGGGTGGGAAACTGCACATTTATTTAGGTTCACATATCAACATCTCTTTTTTTCTGTGGGTAAATATCTACTGTCAGTATATACTAATGCAATACCCCCCACATGGAAACAAGAAACAAACAAAAAAAAAAGGCAAGATAACTTAAACATTTCAAGAATGTCCAAATCTTCTGCCATGAACTTTAAACGTCTTACTCAAAATAGTCAACATTTGTGTGAAAAGTAATCAGTAGCATTGGTTACTGCTGTTGTGTCTGACTTTTATCCCAAGGGGCAGATAGAAAGAGTCAGAATTAACTTTTGTATGAAACACATTATGCTGTGTCTAGGTTAAGACAAGTTAGAAAGTTAGTTTGCAGGTATAGGCAAGTAGGTACCACTTTTTTTTTTTTTTTCCAGAGCAGCCAGTTTTCTCCAGTGGCTCTTATTCACCTAAAATAACATATATTGGCAACTTTTGACAGTAGAGCTGAGTCATTCTTGAAAATATTCTCTTTCTGTGCAGAAATCTTTTCTCGCTGTGAATGTAAAACTTATAATTGACTGATTGATTGTCTCTACTGTAAGACTGAGAAATTGCTGAGTATAGTTGTTTCTTGACAATAATTACACATAATTTTAAAACTACTAGGGTCTATCAGCGGAGGTTTATTTCTAGTTTGGTCCTTGTTTAGACCTGGTTTTATTCTGGTTTAGTCCAGGTTTATTTTTTGTTTAGTTGTAGTTAAGTCCTTGTTTAGACCTGCTTTAGTCCTGGTTTTGTCCTGGTTTATTTCTTGTTTAGTCCTTGACCTGGTTTTGTCCAGGTTTGGTCATGGTTTAGTCCTGGTTTATTTTTTGTTTAGACCTGATTTAGTTGGTTATGTCATTGTTGAGTTCTGGTTTAGTCCTGGTTTACATCTGGTTAAATTAAAATACTGACGTCTGGACCTCAGGGACCTCTATGGTGTGTACGGCCCTTTTTGAATTATACTTGCTTGCTGTGCACACATTTGTTTTTGTGCCATAAAGCTCTTTTGATGAATGTAATCATGTCTATTCGCCACATGCAGCAGGAGGAGCTGCTGTCATACATAATTGTTTTGATTCATTGACTAATAAGATATAATTAAATGCTGATTTGAAATTGTAGTGTTTCAGAGTATAGATAGAGCCCTAATAAATTGACTCATCTTTCATTTAAACAGACACATGCGTGCACTGTGAACATGATGCATTTTTACTGTTCCTCATCCACATCTAAAACTGTTGTATGTATGCATTATGTTTTTTGAGATTGGGTTTCTCTGCAGCTCAAAAAGGGCTGAAAGAGTATTGGATTTGAGTCAGGTTTGATGGTGCAGAGCTATAAGAAGACACCAGGGAACAGGCAGGTTGGACGTGGGTCGAAGGGTGAGAGGTGGAAATGTGAGCAGCACAAACTGACAGCACATAAAGAGCAGCTTCTGAGGGAGGAGGGAAAAAGTGGTAGCAGATAGTTTGAGTAACATAGCCAGATAAAAAGCTTGTATATCTTAAACATTTATCACTGCAAACTATTGGACTGTGTATTGATTCTTGGGAGTGGTGGTGAGATCAAACTCAGCTCTGTAAGGTTTTATTGCACCGACAGTAAATAATATTTCTCATCATGGAAATATAGAAAAAATATGAAAATTTCTTCTGTGTGATCTGTATTTTTTATATTTTATTTTTTTTGGTGGAAGTAAACATTAAAATGAAAATTTAAACATAATGTCCATTTTGAATGATTGTACAAAAGTGAAGATAGCTGCTTAAACTGTGTTCTTTGGGACTTTGAAAGACCGAGGCAAATGGCAAAAACAGAGACCACAGGCAGTCACAGAACAGTGTATACAAGTGTAAGCCCAAATAAAGAAAAAGGGAAAAAGCAGAAAGGAAAGAAAGAAGTTTATCTCCGTCCAGCTGCTTTATTTTTACAGTCAGTGTTGCCCATTGGGTCCAGGTTGATTGTTTTGTTTACATCTCTCCATTCACTGCCATAACTGTGATTTTTATTGTGTGATAACTACAGTGATTGCTAATGGAAAGGGGAGATGAGAGGATAATTTCATCAGTGGTGTTGGAGCTCAACACTATCACAAAATGACGTTGACAAAATTACAAAATTACATGTTATTAGTATTATTATTATTTTTTTATTATTTGTGGCCCGGCTGATATAAACAGCCCTCTGTATTTGATTACAAAATTATGATATTTTTTTTATACATGATCTAGTTCAAAATGATACACTATTATACCCCCATCCCCCTGTACATCACTACCAAAAGCATGATGTAATGAAGTCACCACTTTTTAAAATGAGTGTTATTATTTTACCACCTGCATTTGACTATGACAGCCACTGTTTGCATTTAAAAGGATCCATTCAGCATTGAACGAAGAGAAATAGTTCCTACCACAAATGCACACATCCACATTTATATGGAGCCATTCATCAAACCTTTTGTGTCCTATTTTCAAATGGTCCACATTCAATGTCCTGTCTTCTCCATCTTAACATAAGCCACAGTCTATGAGTGTTACTCCACTAGTTTGAAATACCAGACTTTGAAATTATGATTTACTAGACCTTGGAAATGTTGGCAATGTGAACCCAAAGGTGGCAGACAAGTTTTGCAGTGATATTTGCTAATTGTTCATACTACTGTTTCACTTTTGCTACTTCTAGAAAACAAACTTCTATTGTTTTGCTTGGACAATGGCTCCACGCTGCTTGGTCATGTGCTGTCTCACACTTGGTGACCCTCGGAGACTCACAGACCACAGTCCACTCAGTCTTCTCTCTAGGACCAGAGGCTGTGTGTGCTCCAGCATTAGAAGGACTCCTCTGGGAGACCAAGCCAAATAATAGCCCTGTGTGTCTGGAGGATGCAGTTAGTTGTCAGCTAATACATCACAAAAGCACCAGAGGAAGACAGAGGAGAAGTAGAGATTATAGCTACCAGTGGTTATTGTTACTTAAATGTGTGTCACCTATATGGATTATTGAATGAAAGTACAGATTAGGGGTGAATCTGAAACCCATCATGCAATTTAGACTTTGGCATGGGATTAATAAAGTTTTATGCAACACATAAGTATATACGTCTATAGATAGGCAATGCATGGTGGCAGAGTGGTTAGCATTCCTACCCCGAAGGTTGTGGTTTTGTTGCCTGGAAAATCCAGACTGATATGTCTCTGTATTATTATACAGAGAAATATCAGTCTGGTCACCATGCCATCCGTAGTGGTTTACTCAAATCCCAACCGTATCGTGCATTTTGATTCGCTTATTTAAGTCACGTGTTCTTCGCGAGCACTGAGGAGCCGAGTTTGTTTCATTCAGCGGTAAATTCCGTTTTAAATTACCCAAAACATATCGAGTCATTAAAACCACAGCAGCTTGCAGCACTAGAAGCTTTTATTTTTAAAAAAAATGTTTTCGCGTTGCTTACTTTCTTGTCGCTTTGTTAACGTCACGTCTGCCATTTTCTGATTGGCTAACTCCGCTGCCCGTTTGCTCCGCGCTAGAAATCGAATTGATTCTATGGCTTGCCTGGAATTTCCAGGCAAGTGGTTTTGAGCCTTTGGCCTAAAATCTTTGAGTGCAGTCTGCGTGTTTTTGTGTTACTGTGTGTTCACTATAAATCTGTTTTAACATGTTACAATAAATTTATACAAATTTATAAATGATAACCCTGCTTTTAAAAAGCCACCAAAAGGCAGTAAGATACAGTATAACAGCGCATGTGGCAACAAAACCGTGATTTTGACTGAAATGGAAGTTGGTGTGTATCTTGCTATTCCCATAGCATCACTGTGCACAGTACCATGTGTATGAACTCTGGGCCTGTCTGGCCAGCACAGTCCTGCTGAACTGTAAGTGACTGAATGTGAACATAAATCATTCACAACATGTGTAGAAAAAAACTGTCAAGCTCTTTGCAGTGTGAGAGTGGGACCATCCCTTGAGATTTGGCAGACTTACCCACTGTGTCAATTTGGGAAAACGGGGATCAGACCACCTTTAATCTCCATAGAAAACATTTACCCAGAGCTAATTAGCTTAGTACATGCATAATGACTGCTATATCAGTGTAATTATTTGAATTATATTATAATTTCTTTCTTCCACATAGTAAAAGTACAGTGTAACCTTGAGGCTTCATTCTTATTCAGTGAGTGTGTGCTGCAGTAATGTCTGTCACAGCTCGTTTCTCTTTAGAATAGAAAATACAGCTGGCACAGGCCTGGGATTAACCTGGACTGTGTGTGTCCTCTCCCCTGAGCACCTTCATGGGCAGTGCTGACATCATTTCATTGACCTGGGATTTGTAACTTGTATCCCTCCAGATTTAAAAGACACCATAAGAGTTCTCGTGCTGACTTTTATTCATATATATACACATACATAGACACACCTACACGCGCACACACACGCACGCGCGCACACACACACACACGCACGCACGCACACACACACACACACACAGGAGACTGACTTTATTACACTCTTTTGTTATTACTTTCATTGTTGGCTTTGTGGCTTTTTTATTATTTTTGAGAAGTGTCTGCCTCTGAAGAAAAACACCTCATGTTATGATTATGTTTTAGTCTTATTTAGTCTTAGCTGTTACAATGCATCATGTTGTTTTAGCACAGTGATTCTCTGTTGCTTGAGTACTGGTTGTTGTCTGGTACTAAACATTTAACAACATAAAAGACTCAAGACCTTAGTGACCACCATAAGGAAAAAAAAAAATAGTATGAATTTAATTAATAAAAAATATATCTAAAGGGAATATATTATTCAAAATTGCCTTTCTGAGCTTCCATGATGCCCCTTCATCAAGTTGTGCTTTGCTTCGTTCACACATGTTTGTGTAATCTTGTAAAACATGCAATGCTGTTCAGTGGTGACCAAGATTGCTTTAAAAATATGAATAATAATAATAAAAAAAAAATCCCCTCTATGACAATATTATTTTTTCCAAGCCTTAATGCCATGACAAGATGTCATCTTGGCAAACGAGAGCAATGAGTATTCTGCCCTTTACTCTAACTTACATTGAATTTACTAGAAAGATACTTTGTTGTTCCCAAAGCAAATTCTGTGTAGATTTTGGTTCAGTATTTTAGTCATAGTTGTTTTTTATGATTTCCCTTTTGATGCTCTTGTCCACTTTTGAGCTCCACACATTTTAATTAGCAAGAGCTGGAGTCGATGATGATTTTTTCTAATTAACGCTACACTGGGCATGACCAAGCAGGCAGAGTTTAAACAGAGATGAGTGGAGCCTCTTCTCACTCAGTGCTCTGGAGAACAGGAGCTGACGAACACAAACATTCTCCACTTTGTGATTCTTGTCAGTACAAACATCTGTCTCCTGCTCCTCTGGTGGTTGAGTTTCTCCACTTCATAAAATGCTGCTCACAGAGAGCCCATCACACACACTTTCATTTTATTTTACCGTAGTGTGTGGTTTCTGTGCTGCAGATCAAAGTTCTACACAAATGAGGAGTGTCATTGCTGAAAAAAATAAATTAAGATTTATTGACAACTGAGAGGAATAGGTCGAGGCAAAGAATATTTTTAGTCTTAGTCCTAAACCCCTTGCCTCTTGTGAGCTCAGGCAAAGGATTTACTTGCTTTTAGTGAGAATCCACCATTAGGCTATTTGTTTCAACATTTTTTTGTTTTTACTTTTTAAGATCCAACCCTGCTAAAACTTAATGAATGTTCTCAGTGTGTGCACTAACAAGAAGAAGGTAATGTGATTGCATGTAAGTGTGTAGAGTCATCCTTTGCTATGGGAACTGAATACCCACCCTGCAGACTGTGTGAATGCTGGCTTAGATAGCACAGATCTAATTTTAAATCTCCCGTGTCAAAGGAAAGTGAAACATTCATAACAGAAACAAAATAGTTGTTTGTTTACACGATCTATCACTGCTGACCTTGTGGTGTTTTTTTTTTTTTTTTTTTTTTTTTTTTTTTAACTAAGCCAAAAGAAGCATATTTTGATATATCAGTTGAAAAGGCTTACCCTCAGTGGCTGTGGAATATTGGATCTATGGTCAGGTACACTGAAGCAGAGATGTGGGCAGATATTGTGACCTTTGCTTTATTCTGTTTGACAACCTGCAGCAGACTCTATAAAAGCACCCAGTCTACAGAATTACATCTTGTGCTTTGGCTGTGCCACTCATAAATGAAAATCCTTGAAGCCATTGAGTTGTGATGTGCTGAATGTGAATAATATGGCAAAAACTATGTCTGCACAGGTTGTGAGCCAGAGAAAAGCCAGAGTATATAACTGTGCATTCCCTTTTTTCGGACGTGGACTTTCTTAAGATTTTTATTTATTTATTTATTTATTTTTTCCCTTTAACTCCATGATTTGCCTTTATGAATCATTACAGAAAATCAGCTTCATTAATCTCCACTGATCAAGCTTGGAGGTGACATACAGTATGTTTCCTCTGTCTGATGCAACCTTATTTTCCAAACATTTATCCAAGCTTTGGACCAGCACAAAAGAGTACACTGACTTGTGATCCCTTGTGGCTGGACGAAGTTGTGGTTGTGTGCCTCACAAACCTTGCACAGTGAGATGGCATGGTAGTTAGTCTTTTTCATCTGTGACTCACTTAAGGTTTTCATTTACTCCTGTCTTCCCCCAAATGTTGGAGCTTGGATGATTATTTCCTCTAAACTAGTGCAGTAGCACTTGAGACTGGTCTAGACTGAACTTTAATGGCTTTAATGGTCTCCTCACCACTTTTGGCAGGTTTTGATTCATGTGTTTGTTTCTATGTATTCATTAGTTTTAAACTTGGTTTTGCTGCGCTATGGTCTTGGCCATGAGTCTCAGGTCCAGAATGAACACTTTTTATCCTGTCTGTAGCTTTTTCTTCTTCCCACTGAGTCTTCACAACAGGGAACACATGCCCCTCATGAGTGGTTCTCATAGGCTTTTTCGTTCTTCTCCACAGACAACATATCTACAATATGTGCAGACATTATTTCATCTTCAGTGAGATGAAGCCATCCATCTCATAAGAAAAGTCCAGAACAGCACAGACCATGTTTTTATTTTAAATGACTTTGGCTACAATCCCAGCAGTCATTTCCGCTGCTCATTCTGCACCACAAGAATAGGAGGGTCCACTTTTGAAGAAAGAGCACCAATAATTCAGGTTTGCTTTTTTGGTAACAGCTTTGCATGAGGCCACTGTGTTCTCTCTGTAGGAGAGAGCCACAGTGCATTACAGTTAATTGGCTGTGTTGTACAGCAGGGATAATGGAATATCCAAGTCTGAATGGAGGCAGGCAGTGGGGAGAGACAACAGTAAGGGCTTTTAAATGGATAAAAGGTGGACGTTTACAAGGAAGACATAGAAGTCTTGTCTGTAAACCAAAACAGGAGCACTGAGATGAAAGACACACACAAAAAAGGTTTTCTTACAAACATATACATACCTTTTACAGTGTCCCAATCTTTTCCATGTGTTCGTTATGCTTCTGTTTACCAATCTGGCAGAAATGTACATCACTGATTAAAAACTCTGTTAATTCCAGCTCTGTTTCTTTCCATTTTTTGATTCATGGATCTAATGCAATTCAAACAAAATAAATATATGACTATAGTGAGGCTTCCTCCAAGTCTCGCATTCTTTGGATAGTATGGTTTTTGTTTTTATGGCTTTCACTGGCACAACTGTTGAGTGTAAATTGCAGATATATCAACAGAAAACACCTTAAGGAGCAGTTTTGTTAACAACTGTCAGGAAGCTATTTTCTTTATGGGCAATAAAAGATGCTACAAACATCAGAGTAAAATGAAACTGACCAGGTTTTTGCCTTTTACTAAAAGGCTCTGAAGACTTACAGCTCTCAGTGGAGTAGGAAAACTCCACAATACTAATGTAAAGACAGAGTAACAACCTGATCACACCTGATGCTGACACCAAGGGATATGATACAGGAGGCCTGGGATCCATTTTAGCAGTGCATCTAAGGCAATTCTTATTGAAAATGACTGATCTGGTTCACATCATAATCATACATTTTTAAAAGAGCCCATATTCTGTAGCTATGAGATAACAGTGAGAATTATTTGTGAGTTTGTTGAGCTTTTGTTGTGTCCAAGCCCCTTATCTTATATGGGTTATAAACAGTGTATTACATGTTTTCTTTGTCACCATAGACCTGTCTGCCTCTCCGAGCTTACTTCTACAGCAGCTCCACTATCAGTATGAGAGTCCCCTGTGTTTGATCTTTTTTTTTCTTTCTCTCTCTCTTTTCTCATCATACTCCCCTCAGCTCATCTACTTAACAAAGCCAGTGGCTAGAACCTCTCAATGCTCTCTTAGGCTATTATCCATCATTGATCTATCCATTGAAGTGAAATCAAGAGTATCAATTAAACCACAGGCTAAGGTGTGTGAAAGTTTATGCTGTTGAAGTCTTGTAATGGTCTCTTTTTGCTCAGAAATAAATTGATGCCCAACAGCCTACACAATATAAATCCTAGGATCAAATATGTGATGCATCTGTTCCTCCGTTCCTAGGAAGTATCTGCTAATTACATGAGTAAGGATACACATACAGTGATGGGCTACAGCAGGAGGACCATCTGCACAAGTACACACATGGTTAACAATGGAAATTCTCCATAGCACTTCAGTACTGATGGGAAGTTTAATTTTATAATTGCTTCTTCACTTGACCTTTATTTATAACAATATTCTTTAATCTGTCTGCATTCAGCTCAGATAAACACTGCTTTGCTCCCTATACCTCACTTGATGCATGATATTGCAGCCTCATTTTATGATGTGTCAGTGCTGGAGCTTATCATTGCACTCTGGGATTTTTCAGGGCCTTGTTGATATGCAAACTGTCAAAACAAATAAAAAAAATAAAAAATCTTTACAACTGTCATCTTGAAAGACGTCTTGAGACGGCTGCATGCTGATAGCACAGTTAAAAAAAAAAAATCATAAAATCAATACATTGACATACATGACCTCAACAGTGACATGAACTTCACATGTAACATATTTACTGCAACAGAGCTTTGGACTCTGCCTCAGTTTTGACATTTTTCTCCCTATCTTAACAAAAACTAAGTGACTATCAACTTACCACATGCTTTTTTACCATCTCCGTTTATTGGATTGCTAAATAAGTCCATGTTTCATCTTGCTAGATTTGTAACAACAGTTAGTTAGAAAATGTATTCATTTAGGTTTGAATCAATTCCCCCTTTTCTTTCAAATACAACCAAGCGGTGCAATACTAAATGTACACATGCCTTTTGGTATCACAACATATAGTAATTCTCAGCATTGCAGCGGAAACCCACTGAGACTCCACCAAAGCTTTTACCCTGCCTTCTGTCTGACTTAGAGCTATCAGCCCAGTGTCTACAGTTTATACTATTTTCTTCAGATGTCTGTCTTGTCTTCTTAGAGAAATACAAGTTGTGAGTCCAGAGGTCACTTGTTGGGTTTTTATTCTCAGATAGTGAATTTGGCCTTGTTGCACTGCTCTCCTTCAGCCTGACTGACCTGCAATAGAGATCAGATATTTGATCTGCCTCATATAGTCTTGGAATAAACGTGTAAGCAGAAAATGAGGTTAGTCCTTGCTGCACTAAGACATCTTCCAATATAGATCAAATGCAGCACAGGCCAAATACGACTGTAAAAACATCTGGAGTTGAAGAATGAAGAATGAATTTGAACTTCTTAATGGACACTGGGTTGTATAAATGGTAAATGACTGCATTTCTATAGGATTTCTCTTGCTCAGTGGCACTCAAAGCATTCTACATAAAGAAATCATTCACACATTCATACATCAGTGTACACAGAGGCAAGGTGAGTGAAGTGTCTTGTCCAAGGATACAGTGGCAGTATCAGAGCTGGTGGATTGAGCATTGATCCACAGACCTTCTGGTTATTGGACAGCCTTTTTCTCTTGTTTTGATAAACCACCCACCTACACATCATCTTCCTAATGTAGTTAAATGAGACAGAGCATTCCCTATAAGATTAGAAGTCCTCTGATTGGTCCATAATTAGACAACTGATTTATTTGCTGCCTGTGTTTGCTGTAACTGAATAAACTGAAACTTCTGTAACAGGGACATTGATTTACTTTTGGTTGGCATTTGTTTAAAAGTAGATTTATCTCACTTTTCCATTATTTTCTTTTTTATATGCATCCACCAAGCATGTGAACATTTCTTTCTTGTTTTCTATCTGCATTTATTCCAGAAGTGACAATTTTGTGCTCTGCATCTTTCTCATCTGTTGCTAAATTGATTCGTTTCAGTCTAAATCCTCATCGTTCCATTTGAAAACCATCCACCTGCAGCAGCTGCCAGACAAAAAAATGGGACATATAGCGCTGCTTCAGCCCCATCTGTCTGTCCAGTGTGTCCCATGAGTGTTTCCAGAGGCACTTCATTTGGATCATTAAGTCTGTTTTTTTTGTCAGTCCTTGTGTAGATTATCTTTTTTGAATTTCATCATCTCACAGACCACATATTCATTTACGAACAATATCCAAATGAATATCTGGAGACTGAAAAACAAAAGTTCAGATAAAATAATGAAGCAGTATATTGCCAGTTTTTGGGATAATTGAGTAAACAGTAGCCCTTTTATTGTTTCATAAAATCCACATACAGCTTGCAGGCAAATTGTGCTTCATTCTTACATATGATTACCAGGCAACAGAACTTGGCCAAGGTCAGATTTTAATTACATATTTTTTTTGCCACAGACTTTGCTTAATTAGCCTGCATTTTCCTTTTTGACACCACAAATTCCAAACTACTGCATTCAGATGGTAAGATGTTAAATCATGACTCATTTTCAGCATGCACTAAATAGCTATTAAGCAGCTGGTCACAGATTGTCTCAGATTGTGATATTATTGAGTGATGATGGGTCTGTTGCTTGCTTAATGCATTCAGCAAAAATACTTGTCTTTCTGTCAGGCACAGTTGTGTTCAGTTGTGTCTGGATTTTATATAAAAAGAAGAGCATGCATTATCCATCTGCTCAATAGCATCCATCCAAAATGACAGGACATCACCAGCGGATAAAACAAAACTAATTTAAGACTGCCACTGGTCTGTTCAGCTGAGACACTGCTGTATTTCTAAGTGTCCTCTGGAGAGACTGGACTAATGGCTGGAGAGTGTCCCAATGGTGTGTTGACATCTAATTACTTGAGCACTCCTGCTGAGCTGAAGCTGCTCCAACAGTAAAGAGCTACAGGACACTCAACAGCGTTCACCTCCTTCATGGGTTTAGCAGGAGGGTTTATTTCTTTCATCGCAGTGTGGCAAAGACAGAAAACACATCTCCGTAAGTTACACTACTACACACCTACAGTGGCACCATACAGAAGGCCACTTATCCTCATCATAAATCTTAACACCACTGTGACAAACCTTCTCCATCTGCTGTCCCTGAGTGTGTTGATCTGAAGCAGCGTTGTGTTGTTGGTTCAGTCACAGATGTTAGAGTGGAGCAAACACATGTACATTATACAAGTATGCAAGGCTCTCTCTCTCTCTCCACCTGTCCCCCACTAATGGCTTATTCCATGGTTGTTCATGCACATCGTGTACACAGAAGGCTACATTGTTTGCATTGAGTCAAGCTGATACAGTCGTGTTATCTCTGATCCCAAGGACATACACATGTACACAACTCATAAATTATAAAACCACAAACCATAGATTATGACCTACTGTTTGTTTTCTTCCTATATTTGTGTGATGCTGTGCCCATATTTGTTTCCATCATTACAATGGTTTAATTTAATAGACATTATGTTGTTGCTGGAGGAACATTATCAACACAGGAACTCTCTTGGTAGAGTCTGCATGTCCTCTGTGTGTTACCGTGGGTTCTCTCTGTGTACACCGGCTTCCTCTCACCGTCCAAAGACATGCATGTGTTGGTGACTCAAAACTGCCCCGGGGAAGGAATGTGAGAGTGAATGGTTGTCTGTCTGTGTATGTCTTTGTGTCAGCCCTGTGACTAACTGGCCACTGTCCTGGCTGTACCAAAGTTATCAGGATAGGGTCTAGTACTAGTTTCATCCTGGTCGTGGAACAGTGGACCAGCTCTACACCCTCTATCGGGTGCTCGAGGGTTCATAGGAGTTTGCCCATCCAGTCCACATGTGTTTTGTGGATTTGGAGAAAGCATTCGACCGTGTTCCTCGTAGCATCCTGTGGGGGGTGTTCTGGGAGAACAGGGTCCGGGGCCCTTTGCTAAGGGCTGGCCGGTCCCTGTATGACCGTAACAGGAGCTTGGTCCGCATTGCCGGTTGTAAGTCAGACCTGTTCCCAGTGCATGTTGGACTCCGGCAGGGCTGCCCTTTGTCACCAGTTCTGTTCATTATTTTCATGGACAGAATTTCAAGGCGCAGCCAAGGGCCGGAGGGAGTCTGGTTTGGGGACCACAGGATTTCATCTCTGCTTTTTGCAGATGATGTTGTCCTGTTGGCTTCTTCAGGCTGGGACCTTCAGTGTGCTCTGGGGCGGTTTGCAGCCGAGTGTGAAGCGGCTGGGATGAGAATCAGCACCTCCAAGTCTGAGGCCATGGTTCTCGACCGGAAAAGGGTGGTTTACCATCTCCAGGTTGGGAGGGAGTTTCTGTCTCAAGTGGAGGAGTTTAAGTATCTCGGGGTCTTGTTCACGAGTGAGAGAAGGCTGAAGCGTGAAATTGACAAATGGATCGATGCAGCGTCTGCAGTAATGTGGTTGTTGTATCGGTCTGTTGTGGTGAAGAAAGAGCTGAGTCGAAAGACGAAGCTCTCGATTTACCGGTCGATCTACGTTCCTACTCTCACCTATGGTCATGAGCTTTGGGTCATGACCGAAAGGACAAGATCCTGGATACAAGCGGCCGAAATGAGTTTCCTCCGCAGGGTGGCTGGGTGCTCCCTTAGAGATACGGTGAGGAGCTCTGTCACCCGGGAGGAGCTTGGAGTAGAGCCGCTGCTCCTCCACATTGAGAGGAGTCAGTTGATGTGGCTCGGGCATCTGTTCCGGATGCCTCCTGGACGCCTCCCTGGGGAGGTGTTCCGAGCATGTCCCACTGGGAGGAGGCCCGGGGAAGACCTAGGACACGCTGGAGGGTCTATGTCTCTCGGCTGGCCTGGGAACGCCTTGGGGTCCCCCCTGTAGAGCTGGAGGAAGTGTCTGTGGAGAGGGAAGTCTGGGCATCTTTGCTTAGACTGCTGCCTCCGCGACCCGGTCCTGGATAAGTGGTAGAAGATGGATGGATGGACTTTTTTATCATTTCTTGCCCCTGTCCGAACTATTTTGAGACCTGTAGCAGGCATCACATGTCAAATTAACTCATTTTGTGCATAAAAGTGTACATTTTTTCTTTTTTTTATGTTACCTATGTTCTATTGTTAATAAAGTATTGGCTCAGGTGATTTGAAAGTCTTTTAGTTTTCATTTTAATCAAATTTAAAAATGTCCCAACATTTCCAGAATTTGGGTTGTACGTAGTGTTTTGAATAACATTTTAATGTATTCAAATGGTATTTATTCATTGTTTACCTTGTGCAGTCAAGTGTGCCTCTTATGAGTAATACTCCTAATTACAAAACACAAGCTGCTTATACTTCTTCTTCACAATAAGTGTTGAACCCTAGTGTTGAACTCTATAATGAGCTTAGAAAACAAAGTAAGCATTTAATCATTTCCAGAAGTGTTTTTATTGAATGTGTTGTACTTTAGGTTGTGAAGTGACACTTTTGCTAATGTTTATTTTATGTTTCTTCATTCAAATAAGTACAGCATGTTGTTCTAAGTAATAAAACATGTTAAAACATTTATAAATACATTTTTGTAATGAGCGACGTACAGTACATTATCTGTCCTGGATGTTTTCCAGCAAGTTTTTATTTTCTTCACTGAACACAACCTCTGTGACTTTTCTCAGTGAAGACTCTGATTCATCCAGGCTAGAATCTCAGCTCTCTTACCAGTTCAGTTTCAGAAATGAGGAAGTTCCTTGGATGAGACCTGAAAGATCTTTAACTTTAAACACAAAGTCCAGATGACTGCTTTTTCAGCCTTTTGTTGTGATCTCTCACTTTTAATCAAATATTGCACTTTGCTAAACTTGAAAAGACGGGTGTCTATTTTTGACAGATCAGGAAGAAAACATGAATTCACTGCTGCACCTGTTTTTATTATCAAGATTTTTTCAATGCAAATATTTACTTGCAAGCCTATACACCATTTATGATTTTTCTTTCTCTCTATAAGGCAACTTAGCAAAAATTAATTTAAAGTAAAGGTAGACTTGTGATAGGAATCTTTTTGTCACTTTCTGTCAGTTTGTTTTGCCACCACTGTCTAACAGAGTGTCACATATTAATAGGAAAATAAAGTTAATATTTTTCTCCTAATATGTCACTTTCCTTTTCTCATATCTCCTTTTTATAGCAGATATTGTGAAATCACAGACACCTGAAGTGTTGTAGTGAATGTGATGTGCATTCTAATTAATCTAATGTGCATTAGTTTTGAGGAAGATGTCATGGTTATTTATATTCAACCTCAACAAAGTCATATGTATATTGCACATTGCCTGGAAAATCCAGACTGATATGTCTCTGTATTATTCTACAGAGAAATATCAGTCTGGTCACCACGCCGTTCGCAGTGGTTTACTCAAATCCCAACCGTACCGTGCATTTTGATTCGCTTATTTAAGTCACGTGTTCTTCGTGAGCAGCGTCCGCAACAACAACAATCAAGGTGGCGCACTGAGGAGCCGAGTTTGTTTCATTCAGCGGTAAATTCCGTTTTAAATGACCAAAAACATATTGAGTCATTAAAACCACAGCAGCTTGCAGCACTAGAAGCCTTTATTTAAAAAAAAAAAAAGTTTTCGCGTTGCTTACTTTCTTGTCGCTTTGTTAACGTCATGTCCGCCATTTTCTGATTGGCTAACTCCGCTGCCCGTTTGCTCCGCGCTAGAAATCGAATTGATTCTATGGCGACCAGACTCATCCGCTGGTACAGCGGTGAGTCTGGAATTTCCAAGCAATATTGCACATGGACATAATTAACTAATTACTTTTCCTCCAGCTTTGAAACAAGACAACATCCAAACAACAACATCCAAAAACATCCAGTGCTTGTGAAATTGATCTGATGTGTGTCTAAAGATTTTTTTAAATTATTTTTATTCATGTGTAGTTTTATGTGTTTTACATTGTGTGGACATGGTTCAGGATTGTTTTAAATGTTCTCTGTAAATCTAGTGAAGATCTTGTTTTCTGTCAGCCTGTGCATTAGCATTGGAGCATTACACATCTGAAGTGAAAATACAGTTTGTACTTTGAACTCAGCTAAATTGCACCTCTTCTTATGACCTCTTATGTCAATAAACAGGGTCTGCAGTATGTTATGTGTCAAGTGAATACAGGCTGCTTCCTTATTGCTGTTTACGCCTCTCAGAGCAAAACATCTGCTTCATTAGCTGATTTACTCTAATGGCACTGGGGCAGAGGAAGCTTTTGACACTGCCGTTTTCTATAAGCTGAGTCTGCAGTTGATCCAAGGCAAAGCACACACAGTGTGTTTGAAACTTTTCTCTCATGTACAGTTCAGCTTTTTTCCATTTACCCTGAGAAAACATTCAGAACAAGAGCTCCCACAAAACTCAATAATGTATAATTAATCAGAGTTCCTGAAGCAATTCTACTGTTTGCATTGATTTCTTACAATTATAAAATATTGTATTCATCTAGGAACACAAGTAATTAACTCTTTGAACAGACAAGATAAGCAATGGGTTCTTGCGACGTAGACCACTGTGCTTATTGTTTTGTTTCTAATGATTTTCACTGACAGAGGGCGATATAATCTTTATTTTATTAATGGAATATGTTAAAGTCTTGTTATGCCGACCCATGTTGCAGCAAACAGCAAGGGTGACAGCAAGGATGAGAGGCGTGCCCCAGCTCTGACATGTGAAAAGTGTCCTTCAGGAGGAGGATAAATGGATCAACAGTGGTTTGTGTCGATGTTGTTCTGCCTCAGTGACACTCAGAGTCAACAGATCAGATACTTGACTTTACGAAGAGCCTCTTATCACACTCAACTGCTCCCTGAATATTCACACTTTAGACACACAAAACACACTTTAGAATGAACTGTAAAACCTGTCCCATTGGAGTTCAGACACCAAGCAAACCCTACACTCTCAAACTTTTCACTTAGTGTTTCTTAAAGTCATACATAAATACATTAAGGTGAAAGAAATGTTTGCATTAAAGACATGCACTTTGATGTAGGTCCTGTCTTGCCTTTAAAAAAATAAAAAATAAAAAAATCGAGGTATTTGATCTTCTTAGGTATAAATCATTTTCTATGCGGCTGATTCACTGCCTCAAGTCTCATTATTATTCAGTATGATGTATGAAATATTCATTTTAGGCTCACTGGGAAGGCTGGAGAGCTTATCTGAAGAAATAACGCTTCAGAAAATCACATTTTGACACTTCAAGTTCTGTCAAAAGGAAATAATAACTTCCTTGAGAGTTGACTTATTTGAGTCATGTTTTGCAGCAGTATGTTTTTTTCACAACAGTTCAGCTTTCTATACTTTGTTGATGCCTTGACAATGGCCGGCTTTTTCCTTGAGCATGTCTTACAGTCATGAGCAACAACTTGATTAAAGAGTCCCCATTATGCTAAATCCACTTTTTTTGAGCTTTTAACCATGTTACAAAGTTGTTTCAAGAGGTTTTCCATACATTTACATTTAAGTTATTAAGAACTATGTCATAAAGCTTGAAAAAAGCACAATATAGGACCTTAAACTGTTACATAAGTTAAATAATAAGAATAATAGGAATAAGAATATGGTCTACCATGCTTCTTCATTAATCTCTTCATCTCAAACTCATGTGGAAACACCGCCGATCAATCGTTCAGTCCAGATATATTGGTTTCCGCTTTGATCCCCACACTGGTGTTTACCAGCTTACAAGCACTGTGAGAGTGAATGCATAATGGACCTAATATAAAGTGACTGTAAGTATGAAGAAAAGTGCTACGTAAGTCTAATGCATTATTATTATTTAATAAGGACAAGATTGTTGTTTGCTGTAGTAGGCCTCACTACAATTGTTTTCCCTTCTCTTCCCCTGTCACTCTTGCTCTGTTGTGCTTCTTAAATGAAGCCTGAAAAACACTGACAGTTATTTATATGTTAATTCAGCAAACAATTACATCACACCACCGGTCATTTCAGGAGAACGAGATTTGTGTCTGTGTCTGTGTATCCATTCATGTTTTCTCTAAAACCATGTTTTTCTTATAACTTGTGTATTTGTAGTCAACATGAGTCTGTTAGTAATCTGTCTACTTGTCTTGTAGGGG
This sequence comes from Bostrychus sinensis, assembly GCA_020698575.1. Lineage (NCBI taxonomy): Eukaryota > Metazoa > Chordata > Actinopteri > Gobiiformes > Eleotridae > Bostrychus > Bostrychus sinensis. The sequence goes on from CM036245.1 coordinate 15,317,540, forward strand.
AAAAAAAAAATAATAATTTGAAAGTGTGAGAAGTTGTCTCTTTAGATCCACCATTCTCAACATTCTCAAACTAGGGTTCAGGGACATAGGTCCGGGGTCCGGGAAAAAAAAAAAAAAAAAAGATAACAATTTATAATCACTAATTTCATTATGGTATATAATTTTAAAGATTAATAAATGTTAACTATAGCAATAAAATAAACATTCTGGGTGAATAAAGCTTACATTTGGTTTTAGGATAGGGTGACGAGATGTCTCTATTTAACCGGGACAATCCCAGTTTTAGGCCCCTTGTCCCATGTCCCGACAAATATCAGTATAAACACTCATGTCTCAGTTTTCAACAAAACATATCCTAGGTTTCCCCATTTTAATCAATAGAAACACACAGGATTAATTTAAAAACATTTGTCACAAAAAAAAAAAAAAAAAAAAAAAAAAAAATCCAGAAAATCACTGTCTGATTTTTAAAGGATGTATATGCAAATTATGGTGGAAAATAAGTATTTGGTCAATAACAAAAGTTCATCTCAATACTTTGTTATATACCCTTTGTTGGCAATGAAAGAGGTCAAATGTTTTCTGTAAGTCAGTTTTCACAAACTGTTGCTGGTATTTTGGCCCATTCCTCCATGCAGATCTCCTCTAGAGCAGTGATGTTTTGGGGCTGTCGCTGGGCAACACTGGACTTTCAACTCCCTCCAAAGATTTTCTATGGGGTTGAGATCTGGAGACTGGCTAGGCCACTCCAGGACCTTGAAATGCTTCTTACGAAGCCACTCCTTCGTTACCCGGGCAGTGTGTTTGGGATCATTGTCATGCTGAAAGACCCAGCCACGTTTCATCTTCAATGCCCTTTCTGATGGGAGGAGATTTTTACTCAAAATGTTACTTTGGTCCCAGCTCTCTGCAGGTCATTCACTAGGTCCCCGTGTGGTTCTGGGATTTTTGCTCACCGTTCTTGTGATCATTTTGACCCCGCAGGGTGAGATCTTGCGGGGAGCCCCAGATCGAGGGAGATTATCAGTGGTCTTGTATGTCTTCCATTTCCTAATAATTGCTCCCACAGTTGATTTCTTCACACCAAGCTGCTTACCTATTGCAGATTCAGTCTTCCCAGCCTGGTGCAGGTCTACAATTTTGTTTCTGGTGTCCTTTGACAGCTCTTTGGTCTTGGCCATAGTGGAGTTTGGAGTGGGACTGTTTGAGGTTGTGGACAGGTGTCTTTTATATAGATAACCAGTTCAAACAGGTGCCATTAATACAGGTAACGAGTGGAGGACAAAGGAGCCTCTTACAGAAGAAGTTACAGCTCTGTGAGAGACAGAAATCTTGCTTGTTTGTAGGTGACCAAATACTTATTTTCCACCATAATTTGCAAATAAATTCTTTAAAAATCAGACAATGTGATTTTCTGGATTTTTTTTTTTTTTTTCTCATTTTGTCTCTCATTGTTGAGGTATACCTATGATGAAAAATACAGACCTCTCTCATCTTTTTAAGTGGGAGAACTTGCACAATTGGTGGCTGACTAAATACTTTTTTGCCCCACTGTATATATCTGTCCCAGTTTTTTGGGTCTAAAAATCTGGTCACCCTTTAGGATGTAACTCTGTAATGATTGTGACACAGCACGTGAGAGCAGAAGATGCTATAAGGTGGTCCTTGGGATTTTTTCTCTCATGTAAGGCATCCCTGGCTGCAAAAAGTTTGACAACCCCTGCTTTAGATACATAATACCATCAAAAAGCCATTCACATAAATCTAATCCCGTCAAGTCTTTTTAAGGATGCAAGGATGAACTTAATTTGGCCTCAGATATAAATTTACATTTAATGTAGTCATACTGTGTGGTTTCCTTATTACTACAGAGAAACATAAATTAGGAAAACATGTCAAGATGAAAAAGGTCTTTAAGCAGATTTACTCAAGAGCTTGTATTTGAGAAAAGCTTGTGGAAAAGAAACGTCACACGCTGGATAACCTTTGCTATGAAATGTGGCTTTAGCTTCTTCTCACAGAGGAAGTAAAAGGAAAGAAATGGCTGAATATGTGACAAAATGCATGAAAAGCAGCAGCTGTCTTCAGTAGCTGCTTAACATAAAAAAGTCACCGCATCAAGTTGCTAAAAGTAAATATTATAGTGCTGCATTTTGATATTAATTCCATATTCTCAGAGATTACACTAACACTGGACTTTGTATTGATTAAGGTCTGGTTATGGTTCAGTGAGTCATTCCTCGTGTTGATATTGATATTGTGAAGCAGATCCGGTTTGTTTTTCTGTTTACTATTATTTTAACTTCCAACTGTCACAGACCCCATTCAAAGTGAAACCCCTCTATTATAAGTAAGTATAGAAAACCACATTTGTAGTCCATATGCAGAGGTTCATTGGCAATGTCTGCAATACTAATAAAAAATAAAACACCTGTTTATGCACTGGACCAGCAGATGGTGAGCTCATAAATGTTGATAATCGAGGAAAATTAACATGAAATCCCCCTGATAATAAAAAGGTTATGATTTATCCTTCATTCAGATCCCTGGGGAATACGGCATGGTGATATTATTATTTTTTTAAGCAGTCACAAATATGAATGCATTCAGTCCCTTGAGTGTCTTATCCTTGGTTGGTTCTCTTTTAAGTTCAATCAGAAATAGATGGTAGCTAATTTGACCACAAACATGAATCATATAGACTGCAGCTTCTTCAGATTAATTTTGTGAAGTGAATTATGCATAATTCACTAATTATGCATAATGTATTAACACTCAATTTTTGGTAAATTTAAATGTAGACATTTAGCTATGGTCAACAAGTCAGACTTTAGTATATTTACTGTTTTCTAGCAACTCCCATTTTGTCTCTAGAGTTTTAAACCATGGATTTACTCATACCTCTACAGCTTTTTTTTTCTGACTTAAAGAACTCTAACTCTACTTTAATTTAATCTACTTTAATCTACTTTTAAAAACAAACAAACAAACAAACACTTACTAAACACGTTCCATGACTCAACCTGCTGCTCTCTCCTCCTCAGCGTGGATTATTGATTGGTGTGAGTCTGGGAAATGTTTTTGTTGTGATTTGATTTGCTGTTTGTGCCTCTGAATGAAAAGTGTGCACTGTGTTGCTTCTTTGCTTTCCTTAAAAGAAGAATGGCAACAATACAACAGTCAGGGGTAGATCACACCACAACTGGTAATTGAATTTTACCATTGTCACTTTTTCCAAACAACCCATGTGGCTTTTTTCTTGTCATGGAAAAGTAAGCCAGGTCACTGGCCTAGTGTAACAAAGCAGCCAAATCCTTTTTTTTTTTTTTTTTTTTTTTTTTTTTACAGTTTTCACTCATATCTCTAAAGGACTTCTTGACTTGGCTTCTGACTGCACTCTTTTAAATGAGGTCCTCTTGGAGCTAACACATGTAAAAGTGTCATTAAAATAAAAATGGTTGGAGTTAAATTCATCCACCAAGAATGAGGCTACTTTAAAAAGCCCAATTCAATCCAAACTAGAGTTATGCAATAAAAATGGAGAAATAACAAAGCATATATTTGATAAGAGGAACATGTTTGACCCTTTGTCATAATGTCATCCAATTAATTAGGACAAATTAAACTTTGTCATTTTAATGAGTGTTTTGTTGTCTTCTCTAGTTGACAGTGGGAGATGCAGAGACAGGCAGACAGCAGGAGGACGACTGATTGTCACTGCACTGTGTTTGTTGGCTCCTTAATCTAGTCACATCTCCTTTAATGAGTCCCACAGTCTCTCTGCACTAATGAGATGTTGTGACTGCAGTAAAAGAGGACACAAACGTGGCTCTTGGTTAGATTTGATAATGAGTTCTTAGCTTGTAAATTAGCTTATTATTTGGTCAAACTTATTGTTTTGCGTCTTGATAAGCTGATGCTTTGGCTGACACAAAGCCTCTCTGAGTGGAGCCTGCATGTTCTTCTTGTGTTACCTTAACTGCCCCCAGTGAATGAATATGAGCACAGCAGGTTTTTAGTGAATGTCCACCCCCGCCACCCCACCCAAGGCCCATAGTTGCTGGGATATGCTCCAGTCACCTGAAAAAGAATGAATAGATAATTTAGTTTTCAGCAGCACAGTACCTTGCATGACATTTGACCATAATATCCTCATTCTTTACTTTTGCCTTACTTTTTCTTTGGTTCACAGATGTGACTTTCAGGACTTCTACTCTTTTTTTTTTTTTTTTTTCCAAAGCAAAAAGTAAAACCATGGCAAACAATTCCATGTTAAACAGAGATAAGTGCACAGAGATGCAAACATAGCAAACAAAGTAATTACCAGAATTGGCAGGCTAATTTTTCACACTGTTTGACTTCACTTAAAAAGACTCTGTGAATGGCCGTGACAAATGAGACACTGGATTTTAGCTTGAATAGAGAAAGGCCACGCTGTTTTGTTCCTTTTTAATTTGTAAAGGCAAATAGTAAAGCAATAGTAATCCCCCAACACATTTCTTCACGTGTTGTGATAGTTTAAAATAAAATGAAATTGTCAATATTCAAAATAATGGTGTTCTTTTAATTTATTTATTGTTTTCCCCATAATTAAACCTAATGATGGCACACTTACTGTGCCGAGTGCTGTTTGTATGTGCGGCTCGAAAAATTGATGGAAGAAATAGAGACAATATTATATAAAGAGTTGAAAAATATAATTTCTTAATTTTATTTGTTATATGGAAATCTAAATGAGCACAAAGACAGTGATTTATGAAGGCAATACACTGTGGTCTCTGTTTTTGAATTTTGCAAAGTAACAAAGACAATAGTTTTTTATGTGTCAGCATTTATTAAGATGGCAGACTTGGCTTTATATGGATTTTGCTGATTTTTTATATTAATGTATTCATTTACACACTGGTTTATTGTAGAAATAAACATCTTATTGGCCAATGGATACAGACTTTTAGTACATACAACACGTCTCTAATATAATTATAATCTGTGACTATCAGACCAGGTTCATTCTTCAAAAACAAAAGGTTTTTGGTCAACCATTAGTTTTCCTGTCCACACAGATACATTGACAATAGTCTTGAATGGTGATCGGACCACTGGCAGTTCACACATCAACTGAGCAGAGAGACAACAAGACTGAGTAGCTTACTTCAATAAAAGTCAAGTGCTCAGGATGGATTGGTAAAAACCACAATAGTGACTGATCAGCAGCAGAGTCAGATGTAATTAGGAAATTGATGATGGTGCTAACTCAGCACCAAGTCTGCAGAAATCAGGGCCGGCCTGTTACTCTGACAAGTACTGATTCCCAATTCCCAATTCCCACTCCTATGTGAGTGCTCATCAAACACTGCCTTGTTACAGGAGTTACAGCTAGATATAAACTTTACAATAAATAATAACTTTTATATATATATATGGGAGTAGCAGACATTGTTCACAACTTTAGACTATCCTGTCGCTCCTGAACCTCAGTCGACTCTGGGACATGTGTAAAAACACTAAATAGTATTAGTATAGTTTTGCACCAGCACCATTTTCTCCAGAGGTGCAGAGTTAAAAAGAAAATAAATAAATGAATACATTATCATACTAAAGTCGAGTACATCTGTGAAAGATGCTGCCTTCCTCTGAGATAAGCTTTTGTTTTGACTAACAAGAAACAAGCACAAATTAGACCAAAGTTGCAAAATATGAAGAACAAAAACATCATGCTTCTAAAAAACATAAAAAGGATAGTGCTATAACAAAGTTTAATTTTGACGTGCTGGAGTACAAAGCGCTATAAACAGACATTTAGGTAAAAAATGCTATGTTCTTTTTAGTATAACCTGTGTAAAAAGACTTCAGCTTCCAATGACTAGAGGCTAAGCAGGTATTTAGTGATGGCTTGGTGATTGTGAGCCACAGTGTATTAAGCAGATGAGAGTCTGTTATCACACAGCATTAACTGTGTCTTTTGGAGAGAGGGTTGTTAGTAACCACTGAATCTGCTTATAGTGCGTCATTAACTCGAGCACTGCTGTTTGATTTTACAAGGACAAAAGAGTTAGATGCATGTGGCAAGGCGGCATGAGTGGCCAATAGCATTTTCATAATTCACTGATGTTCCAGTATCAAGCCAAGTTGTTACAAACCATCAGTGACTATTGTCGGTGAGAGGAAAGGATTTAGTTTACATGTTTATTTGCTCACAGATTCAGAGGAGGCAGTGTTACTTTTTTGCCCATGTACAACCATTCTGTTTGTTTTCTAGAAAGAAGCAGCTGGACTGACACCTGTGACCCAGAGATGCTGGATGTTGCATAATTTATAGGCAAAAGGTAGTAATCATCTGTAACTCAAGGATCACTTTGCATTTTCACTGCTGAGGGACAGTTATATTTAGTTTTCGCTTTCAGTCAGAGATTGAATGTTGTATTCACCGCCTGCTGCAGCTTTAAACTGCTAAAGTGCTGAAATGAAAAAATGAGTCTGAAGATTTACCTCCAAAATGATTGAAAGCAGGGATTACACTTTGCTGAATCATTTGACAAGATGAAGATGCGTCCTTCATTGTCTTTTATTATGACTGAAAACAGTAATTTCCAGGCCTCTATGTCACATACAGTAATTGTGAGAGTTCTGATTGTGTACTTGTGCGCCTTTGGATAGATAAAACTTATATCTGTGCAAGCATGTTCTAAAAAAAAAAAAAAAGGTCCCAATCTCAATAGTTTGACCTGTCCTTGTGTCATTTTTAATTTCCTTGTGACATGAAGAGGTTTTGTTTTCCAAAAGTTGTCAGTGTCTTTTGGGTCTTCTGTAAGTCTCGGGTCTGTCTCCAAATATAGCCCAGACTGGATTACAGTTACTCCTGAATAGTGCTGACTGAACCAATCACTGATACTTTCTATTGTTAGGGGTTTAAAATGTCCTCAGGGAAAATTATTTCACTGCTGTCATTGTAAAGAATGGTTCCACACACAATATCTCTCTGGTATTTGAGCTTGTAGCACTGTTTTCAAGCTTTTTGCTTCTTAATTACTAACATGGTCAATTACATTATAATTCTGCGTGTGTTAAAATGTGTCTTAAAGTGTACTGACTCGACATTATTGGTTTGCTGCTGATGGGTCACACTTTGCAAATCCACAATATGCAAATTATGACACATACAAACCTAAGCCCACCAAGACCTCAATACATTTCTCAAATAACAAGAATCAAGTGAAAGTGTCAGCTTTATTTAACCACATCATTCAGCTGCACTAATCTCCACACATACTCAGAGCTGGTACACTTCAGTGTCTTTGTTTTGAAGCATTCATGCCACCAACTGTATTAATATTACTGAAGAGACTGGCTTTGATATTTACCTACAAAGATCAATGTTTGGAACTGAGATTTGATGTGTTGGGTAATAGTTTCTGGATTTGTGTGAAATAAAGGAAGAATCTTGGAGACAAAAGCCTAATAAATTTTATAGCTTTTCATTGGCTTTGGAAACGATGTCCCACGGCTGTCTGTCACCCTTCTTCATCATTTTACTTGAGATCCATGAAAAAACCCTGTATCAGTGGGAGCGCTTAGGAATGCTGTAATGAAGAGGCTCAAAGAGAAAGCTGATTGTTCTTAATTACCACGCTTTTATTGGCCCCTAATTGACTTTATTTATATGGACGTCTGTAGCGTCTCCTTGTGTTGGTAATTAGACCCAGCTCTCTCTGTGAAATAAAGGCCTTAATTCAGAAAACAGCACATTTTAACTGTTTCTAAACAAGAAAGGGATGCACTGAGTGTATCATGTCTTTGATCAACATTAGAGTTTAGATTTTCTGTTGTTTACTATACTACAGCTGGGGCTGTGGTGACTCTGTCCTTGGTGCTGAATGTTAGAGAACGTTTATTAAATGGCCTAATGTGAAAAGCTGTTGCAGGCACATTACTAATGAACTGGAATTGAGCCACTGAGTACTGCCATAGGTTCTGGGTGTGGCTGATCATGGCACTGCTGAATCGTACATGCCATATTCAAGACACAGTTATTAAAGGTACTGTAAGCAGCATGCGCTTGTCTTTTCTGAATGGACAATTGGCAATGCAGTTTTAGAGCCAAAACAAAAAAGTAAATAAAAATAACTTGTCCATTATGTAAAACATATTTTAAATTTTTAAATAAATTAACTGTACCATTGTCATCAATAAAACTAATATTTGATTTAAACATGTTTACCTCATATCCTAGAAAACATATGTCTACATTTTATGATATATATATATATATATATATATATATATATATATATATATATATATATATCCATCCATCCATCCATCTTCTTCCGCTTTATCCGGGGCCGGGTCGCGGAGGCAGCAGTCTAAGCAGGGACACCCAGACATCCCTCTCCCCGGACACTTCCTCCAGCTCCTCAGGAGGAACCCCAAGGCGTTCCCAGGCCAGCCGAGAGACGTAGTCCCTCCAGCGTGTCCTAGGTCTTCCCCGGGGCCTCCTCCCGGTGGGACATGCCCGGAACACCTCCCCAGGGAGGCGTCCGGGAGGCATCCGGAACAGATGCCCGAGCCACCTCAACTGACTCCTCTCGATGTGGAGGAGCAGCGGCTCTACTCCGAGCTCCTCCCGGGTAACCGAGCTCCTCACCTTATCTCTAAGGGAGCGCCCAGCCACCCTGCGGAGGAAACTCATTTCGGCCGCTTGTATCCGGGATCTTGTCCTTTCGGTCATGACCCAAAGCTCATGACCATAGGTGAGAGTAGGAACGTAGATCGACCGGTAAATCGAGAGCTTCGCCTTTCGACTCAGCTCTTTCTTCACCACAACAGACCGATACAACGACCGCATTACTGCAGACGCTGCACCGATCCGTCTGTCGATCTCACGCTCCATCCTTCCCTCACTCGTGAACAAGACCCCAAGATACTTAAACTCCTCCACTTGAGGCAGGAACTCTCCCCCAACCTGGAGAGGGCAAGCCACCCTTTTCCGGTCGAGAACCATGGCCTCGGACTTGGAGGTGCTGATTTTCATCCCAGCCGCTTCACACTCGGTCGCAAACCACCCCAGTGCATGCTGAAGGTCCTGGCCTGATGAAGCCAACAGGACAACATCATCCGCAAAAAGCAGAGATGAAATCCTGTGGTTCCCAAACCAGACTCCCTCCGGCCCTTGGCTGCGCCTTGAAATTCTGTCCATGAAAATAATGAACAGAACCGGTGACAAAGGGCAGCCCTGCCGGAGTCCAACATGCACTGGGAACAGGTCTGACTTACAACCGGCAATGCGAACCAAACTCCTGCTCTGGTCATACAGGGACCGGACAGCCCTTAGCAAAGGGCCCCGGACCCCATACTCCCAGAGCACCCCCCAAAGGACGCTACGAGGGACACGGTCGAACGCCTTCTCCAAATCCACAAAACACATGTGGACTGGATGGGCGAACTCCCATGAACCCTCGAGCACCCGAAAGAGGGTGTAGAGCTGGTCCACTGTTCCACGACCAGGACGAAAACTGCATTGTTCCTCCTGAATCTGAGGTTCGACTATCGGCCGAATTCTCCTCTCCAGTACCCCGGAATAGACTTTCCCTGGGAGGCTGAGGAGTGTGATCCCCCTGTAGTTAGAACACACCCTCCGGTCCCCCTTCTTAAAAAGAGGGACCACCACCCCGGTCTGCCAGTCCAGAGGCACTGTCCCCAACCTCCATGCGATGTTGCAGAGATGTGTCAGCCACGACAGCCCCACAACATCCAGGGACTTGAGGTACTCAGGACGGATCTCATCCACCCCCGGAGCCTTGAGGAGCTTTCCAACCACCTCAGTGACTTCACTATTATCATTATATCATTATTATTATACTACATATATATATATATATATATATATATATATATATATATATGAGGCCAACTGCAAGCCAATTGCACAAGTGTCCATCAAATGTGGGATATACCAAGGCGATGCTCTGTCCCCGCTGCTGTTCTGCATAGGTCTGAACCCCCTCAGCCAGATAATCACCAAGACTGGCTATGGATACCGACTCAGGAACGGGGCCACCATCAGTCACCTCCTCTACATGGATGATATCAAGCTGTACGCCAAGAGCGATAGAGACATTGACTCACTGATTCACACAACCAGGATCTACAGCAATGACATCGGAATGTCATTCGGACTTGAGAAGTGTGGGCGGATGGTGACAAAGAGAGGGAAGGTAGTCCATACAGTAGGGGTCCCACTCCCAGACGGCAGAATAGCAGACATTGAGGACAGCTACAAGTACCTTGGAATCCAACAAGCAAATGGCAACCTGGACCAGGCCACAAGAAAAGCAGCCACAGCCAAATACCTCCAACGAGTGAGGCAAGTCCTAAGGAGTCAGCTCAATGGCAAGAACAAAGTCCGGGCAATCAACAGCTATGCCCTGCCGGTCATCAGATACCCTGCAGGAATAATAAGCTGGCCAAAGGAAGAGATTCAGGCCACAGATGTGAAAACACAGAAGCTCCTAACCATGCATGGAGGTTTCCACCCCAAATCCAGCACCCTGAGACTGTACACTAAGCGCAAGGAAGGAGGCAGAGGACTGGTGAGTGTCAGAACCACTGTCCAGGATGAAATATCCAAGATCCTTGACTACATCAGGAAGATAGCCTCAACAGATGAAGTTCTCAGTGAATGTCTCAGGCAGTGGAAAACAGAGGACGAGGTGCTGGAGGAACCATCATGGGAGGAAAAGCCCCTACATGGGATGTACCATCGACAGATAACTGAAGTGGCTGACATCGAGAAATCCTACCAGTGGCTAGAAAGGGCTGGACTGAAGGACAGCACAGAGGCACTGATCATGGCTGCACAGGAGCAGGCCTTGAGCACCAGAGCAATAGAGGCCCAGGTCTACCATACAAGACAAGACCCCAGGTGCAGACTGTGCAAAGAGGCCCCTGAGACAATCCAGCACATAACTGCAGGCTGTAAGATGCTGGCAGGGAAAGCATACATGGAGCGTCATAACCAAGTGGCTGGTATAGTGTACAGGAACATCTGTGCAGAGTACAGTCTGGAAGTCCCAAGGTCAAGATGGGAAACACCTCCAAAGGTGATAGAGAATGACCGAGCTAAGATCCTGTGGGACTTCCAGATCCAGACAGACAAAATGGTGGTGGCGAACCAACCGGACATTGTGGTGATGGACAAACAGCAGAGGAAAGCCGTTATGGTTGACATCGCAATACCAAGCGATTGTAACATCAGGAAAAAGGAACACGAGAAGCTAGAGAAGTACCAAGGCCTCAAAGAAGAACTTGAGAAGGCCTGGAAAGTGAAGGCAACAGTGGTGCCCGTGGTCATCGGAGCACTCGGGGCAGTAACCCCCAAACTGGAAGAGTGGCTACAGCAGATCCCAGGAAAAACATCAGACATCTCAGTCCAGAAGAGTGCAGTCCTAGGAACAGCAAAGATACTGCGCAGAACCCTTAAGCTCCCAGGCCGAGGACCCGAGCTTGGATGGATGAAACCGCCCGCGGAGGGCGAGAGGACAATTTTTTTTTTATATATAAATATATATATATATATATATATATATATATATATATATATATATATATATATATATATATATATATATATATATATATATATATATATTTACTCCTCATAGCTTTTTTAATATCCAACAAATAACAGCCATTATTGTCTGAGTGAAAGACTGATAGAAAGTTTTCTCTAGGACTGTGCCAATTCACTGCCAATAATTCACTTCAGCTGCTTCACTGTTGGGTGTAACAGACTTTTACTGAAGGTGTCATTGGCACTATATATGATTCAGACTGTTATAAAGGCAAGGCAAGTTTACTTGGACAACACAATTCATACACAGAGTAATTCAAACTGCTTTAAACAAAAAAAAAAAAAAAAAAAAAAAAAAGAGATAAGGTAAAAGTACACAGATAAGAATTACAGTTAAAACAGTAAAATATAATTAAAAAACTACAATTAAGAATCCATTTAAAATTAAATTAAAAGAGAAGAGGGCAGATAAAACACTTTCAGCTGACATTATGCTCAGCTAAAAAGAACAGCATTCATTCAACAGCAAAGCATTCCACTAGTCTGAAATGTTTATGTGCTTTTTTTTGTGTGTGTGTGTGGCTGACGCTCACAAGCAGAGCTGACAAATTAATATTGGGTAATGCTGTTGTTGCTCAGTGACAGGGTGCAGGGAGCATCAGCTAATGTTAAGTTTATGTCAAATGATTTTCTCTGGTGTAGGATAGTGGCACTGTCTAGATAAGAGGTATTGGATAGAGACGTCTGTTCATTTGGGAGACAGAAACGTGGGCTGGGACTTGATTAAGAGGTCAGAGGATTTGAACTCAGCAACACATAAGTAGAGTGAAGGGGTGCAGTGAGTTTAATGTTGGCGCCTGTAAGAAAAATAATAATTAGACGCATTAAAATAATCAGGCTTTGTGTAGCGTAGAATATTCCATGATGTCTTTATTTCATAGAGGCATAAAAAACTCTTAAAGTCAGAAGAACTATATGTGGTATTGGCGTATGGCTGGTGCATGGGGCTCTGATATGTATGTATCATGAATAATGTATAGACACAGTATGTATGGAGAGCACATTTGCATTTTATCCATATGACTGATGTCTCTTGTAGTGTGAACATGAAAAAGATTTGTCCTTTTGAACCCTAGCTCATTGCCCTAAGAGCTGTATTTTTATTAAGTTGCGATTGCAGGATTCAAGTGTAACCTTTGCTTTTTCTTCTGCTCTGGTATAACAAACTCATAAAAAACATGTTATACTGCTACTTCTTCTAATTCTGAGTTTAAAAAAAAGGAAGAAAAAAAAACTACAAATGTGTGTTGTGACAGAAACAGGTGGGAGCTTTAAATATTCTACAAACTCAGCCCACCTGTGCCATAAGGTCCCATGGTGGATGAGCCGTAAATGGGAACACAAATAAACTCAAAACCACTAGTAGAAAATACAAATATTACCAGAGTAAATGCAGTGAAAATTGTTTGTGGGGAGGCAGCGATCCAAAAAGACTAATTGGGTGATTCCAACGTAGACGGGAAAATGTCTTTCTGGAGAAAACTGCACTTGCATAATAATCCCATTTCATGACAATTGCTGCAAATTGTAATCTTCATGAGTAGAAGTGAGTTTTATATCATAGTCAGTGTCATTTTCAGACCAGCCTGTTAAACATCTGGTCTCCAAACATGGCCATTACTAACCAGGGAACTGCGTAAAAAAAAAAAATAAATAAATACCATTCTTGCACTGTACCAAAAATACAAAGTAAAAATTAACACCTTATAAAGTTGCTGTCAGGTTTTCTTAATTTAAAATTGCAACACACTTCTTTGCACACAGTTTTCTGTTATGAATTTATATCAAGATATCATGAGACTATAAACTTAAGAACTCCAAAGAACAGTGCACCAAGAAAAGCACTTAAGGTTATAGATCCATTTTATTGCATGTCAAAAACTGTGCACTACCCTTTTTTTTTTCTACAAGGATATTTTTTTTTACTCCTCTTTACCAATCTCTGTTGGAAAGTGCATCCAGATGATTTTGCTGAAAGCCCTCCACTATGTGCAGCCCTGTATCCATCAAACTGTACATCAGCACAGACAAGTCCAATACTGTACTCAGTAGATGGGGAGGAAAGAGGAGAAGTGCTTGAGGAGAAAATGGGTGAATCAGGTCGCCTTGTCTGTCAGTGCAGTGGACAGGATCATACTGTGTGCACCACAAGAGTAAAAGACTGTGTGTGTGTGTCAGTGTGTATTTGCAGTCTGTGTGTGTTTGGGGTACATTAAGTCTTGTGCAGCTCCTCTGCCTCCTGTATCAGTGTCCTGTCAGCTCAGATTGATGTTGTCAAGAAAGCCAACGATGCATGTCCATTTGACAGCAGCCACTACACTGAGGGCATCAGGGCTCATATTTAAGGCATACAGTAGCAGTGGGCTTAAAATTCATTCATTGTCCAACTATTTCCGATGCTTCCTGGGCATACAGGTGCACACACTAGTTTTTACAGCTAGCAACACATTTTACACAATGATCTTTTCTCACCTATAAATACAGCAATCTGTTCTTGACAAACACTGAAATCACAATGAAGCTTGGAAGAAAAAGTCCAAACAAAGAAGTTAAGCCAAATAAACAGCCTTTTAAAATCCAACACCATGTTGTTATGTCATTACTTCTGGTGGTCCAGAGTCAGCTGCACATTGAGACAGAGCTCAGTGGACTGTTGGTCTCCCTGGACTCGTCATTTAAACTGTCAGCTCACAAGCAGACTGTCATGAGCCTGGACCTCACTCCCCAAACTGTCAATCATCTTTCAGCTATTTAGATTCAGCTGTTCGGTGCTTCCATGTGGCAGGCAGGGTAGGTGTACAGTGGTAATGAATATTTTCTGTTGTTTATACATTTAAGTTTATCTTTATAAAATTTCTGATATAGCCCTGAAACAAAACTCCTTTATCCTTTATAAGACTCCAAATGTGATGTATAGGTATGTATGAAACGACTTAGGAGATAATAAAAGTTGTGTGTATAATAGAAGGAATAAATATGCATGGCTGAATCCTACACTTGTACTGACAAATGTATAAACTTTAATAATGCTGGTCAGTAATGACTTCTCTCTGTTCTCTGTTTTAAATGAGCACAGTTTACAGTCTGCCAGGCAAATCAGTCCGAGCCTTATGTATCCTCGTTTGTGTGACATTTGAGGTCAGCATGAATGAGATCCTTGAAGCGACGTGAGATTAATGAGCACATTAGCTGTTTCTGATTCTGACTCTAGTCCCAGTAGCATGCTGTGACATTTCAGATAGATCAGTGAGGCCTGGATACCTCTCTCTGCTCTCACAAGGTGTTTGACTGTAATAAAGACTGTCCAAAAATATCTGGTTTGAAAGTGAAAGAATTGAAATGGTGGCAGTGGAGAGTGGCACTGTGATATTTGTATGTAGGGAAATGTTTGTAAATATTAAGTCAATCTGGCGAGGCACAAAGGTAGTTTTTAGACAAATATAAACTTATGAGTATACTCTAATGGATTCACATAAAAGACAGATGGCAGATGAAAGAAACAAACAGTGAGGAGACACACGGGAAGGACAAACAACACATAATGAAGGAGAGAAGGATGTGAGCTGATGTAAGGGTCTGTAATAACTGTAGGAGCTTGTATTAAAAAGCATATTACAAAGTCTGCAAATGCTTGGATTCAGTACATCCAATAATGCTCACTAAAGAGCCAAACCATTACAATAGAGCAAACAGCATCTATCACCAGGTTTCCAGGATTGAGTTGTCTGCTTTTCAACTGGGTGTTGAAATTTCAGGAATGTCAAAGAATAAAATTTTAGACTAATGATAGCCATTTTTGCCCTGACGGACTGCTGTACAGAAGAAAGAAGTGAGTTACATTTGGTGAAATAATTTCACTGAAGATGTGTAGTACATATGGAAGAGACAAAACCAGAGTTTGAACTAAAAATAAATTATGTTTTGTAACTGATGCATTTTCAATATTCTTTTATGCATGTTATAATGTTTGCACCTCAAAAGCAGACCTTGAAGAGTATTTTATTTCATTCACACATGTTTTGCTGGGGCAGTCTCATTTGCATAAGCCCAAATGCTTGATCTCACCACTCTACCTAGACACATGAACCCAAGAATTACCCCTGCACTAAAGCCCATACAGCAGACTCACTATAAAGCAGCCAGCTCATTTATATATCTGTTAGTGTTGTGTTGCTAATAGCTATGCTAAATGGCCATTTTATGCTCTGTCCAGTCCACACCATTGCCAGCAGTGGGTGCCAGTCACAGCTTCCTAAAGGTTTTCCATGCATATACATTATAATATGTCATAAAAAATCCAAAATTATTTCAGAAAGCCTGAAAAAAAGCATAATAATAATATGTTCCCTTTAACCTGCTGCTGAGATGTGACCTGATTTTATTTCAGAATTTCAGCTGTGCTTTGCAAATAAACAGTTTTTTATGGTAAATGTCAGTTCCGTAGAGAAATAGAAAGTTTCAAATACAGTAGAATTGTCAAAGTTAATAAAAGAGCTGCAGCTTTACTTCAGTCTGTTAAATTACTTATTTTAGCTTTGTATTATTTCAAATGCCCATTAATGAGCACAATACATAAGTGAATCATAATTGTGCTATTTTAAATAGGTGTGGGGGTATGTCTATGTGTAGCAAAGTCACCAACCTAATGGATTATAATGAACCATTAGAAATGTTGGATGTGATTGTGAAGTCTTTAAGTATAGATTAACTATTAATTAACAGGACAAATGAAGTGTGGAGAGAGAGATTAGAGAAATCCCTCCTCAATGGTCACAACTATATCACACACATGCACACACTGGCATATACATTTCTGCTAACACTATTGTTACTCATAAATCATAAATACATAATTAGAAAACACCAAATCCTTTCCAGTGGTGTTTCAGAGTCACATTGTATAAATTAGTTCTGTCCTGGTCAAATGCCTTGTTGCAGGGAGGTGGCTTTAGACATAATCAGAAAGAATCAGTAACAGCAACAACATCAAGATCAACTTTGCAATATCCCTGTTCTATAATAAATAACAGTAAATCTTCAGCTCTCTCTCTGCAACACTATGATTGGGAGATCAGATGACAACCTGTGTTTGTCAGTAAATGTCTTTCTAGTTTTTGTCACATTTAGAGTGGCAAAATATAGTGTGTATGTCTTACAGCCTTCAGAGATGGTAGCAAAATTGTAAAATGCTTTGATGATGGACTTACAAGCTTTATATAGTGAAAGGTTCTGATGGTTTTTCAGGCTTTTTGAAATAGTTTTAGACACCTTTGCATTAGTGTTTTACATTTTATCACTTAAAACGTCTTCTTTTTGAGAGCCTTTTTTTCAATTTGCAGAGAACAGCAGAGCATAAAATGGCTATTTAGCATGTCTATTAGCAACATTATGCAAAATAAGCTGACTATTTTGTAGTGACAGTGATTTAAGCACTGAAATGATCACAATGAGTCTGGTGGTGGTGTGTGGGCTTCAGAAATGTGCCGGAACACATGTTGAGCCGTGAGCATTTTCAACTCTTGAGAAAATGGCCTCAGCAAACAGGATTATTCAGACATGCATGAATGAAACAGAATACTACTCCAGGTGTGTTAAGGAGGTGCAAACAACATTAAAACTGATGTGTGTTGTACAGATTCTCTTCATTCTCGTGCCAGCAGTAGGACGTGTTTGAATGTTGTCTTGAGAAGTCCGTGGCTCACTTAAGAAAGGCAGCCACCTCTTTGCAGTTTCTTATGTCCAACGTGGCTTACCTAAAGGCATTTTTCATCTGCTTCACATTGAAGGTGTAACCACTTTGTTACTTACAATGAAACAAGTGACGCTCAGTCTGATCCAGTAGAGACATTTCTCACTAATCAAAACCAATCACCAGTTCTTCACCTCCGCTGTAGATTGAAGAAGGAAAAAAAAAAAAAAACATACTGAGGGAACTGAGCAAATGAAACCCTTCCCCTATATGATACTATAGCAGCGTGATGCTTCCACGTCAGCATGGTTTTACTATGCATTTAATTAAGTCTGGGAGTCTTCATCGTCCCAAAGAAGCTAAAGTGTAAATGCTCGTTCAGCAGCTCTAAATGCATCTAAAGCGTGTTTGGGGAGGGGGGTGTATATGTGAGAGAAAAACAGACACACAAAACTGCAAAAACTAACTCAATATGGAGAAATATTTTATTTTAGCATAGTATAATAGGTAAGTACTTCTGGGTGATCTGGATGATTAGACAACATTTAATTTTAATTTTAAATAAATTATCACCACTTAAATGGAAAAATAAACTATTTCATGGATCATGAATCATCATGGAAAGCCCTCAGCAGTTTTTCTCAAAGTTGGTCCTTCACAGACCCTTTCCCTTTGTCTCTCTGTCCATTTGGTTTGAGGAGCTCATCTCTCCATGTGAAAGCTCTCTCAACTGTTAATCATTTTTAATTAGACCGAAGTGTGGGTGATTCTTCCATGTCACTTTCTGCTAATGCCCTCTGGATCAAACTTTCAACATCTCTTGCCTTCAGAGCTCAAAGGAACTCATCCTGAGCTGTCCTCTAAATGTAAATGTGCAGCGGTCTCTTTGCCCTTCACTGTGATCAGGTGCAGACGAGCACAGACAGATATGAAACTGACTGCTGCTTAAATATGATTTCTGAAGTGAATGTGCTCTTCTACTCTTTCAGTCAACCTTGACAATGTGAAAGTGCTTTAGAGGCAAAATGGATGACTATTTGACTGTGTGTGCTCTTCAGTGGTCAGTTAGATTTACTTACTTTATCTAAAACAATTCACACTGAATATGTTGCATGTGGAGTCTGTATCCTGCATGTTTCCTGTACGACATCCGCAGCAAATAGACGCCATTCAAGTCAATGCGCTATTTCACATTGGCTGCTTTGGGGCAGAAATAAGCAAGGAGTCAACATATTTCAACATATGCCACAGCCCTTATGCATAAAGTTGAACAGACCAGAATGAAGCAGCCAGGAAGTCACAAAGAGGACCAGTAAAGAAGATCTGGTATATTTCAAAATAAAACAGCATGTGCAACAATATGTTATAAAGCAGAGTACTTTTTAAATCTTAAATAAATTGTTTTGGAGTCCATGTGATGGTTAAATGAATTGGGGTCGAAAATGATATTTGTAAGTCTGAGTATTGCCGACCCAATGTCACGGAAATCTTGGGTTTCATGAAAAAGCGGCACTTCACCATTAGCAAAACTACAAGCTAGTGATGGCTTTATTTCTCGATTTTTGCTGTGGCAGAGCAGCCAGGTGGCAGAAAAAAAACTCTGTACAGTTACTCAGAGGGGAAAACAAAAGTAAAGCCAAGCAAGGAATCACAATAGGAGTCAATGGGAGGAAATGTGAAAAGTAGGGGGAACTCCAAAGAGGAAAATAAGGCAAAACAGCAAAGAAATGAGGAGACGTTGCAGAGTTCCACCAAAAATAAGATTGGATACCATTAAACATGAGTAAAAATAAAGTATTTACAGTATATATGTAGCATGCTTAGCACCTGTGGTAGAAGCACAAAAGTCATGAAAATAATATCCAGAAAATGTACAGGAGATTATGGTCAGACAGGTACATGGGGCTTTTCTTTACAGTGTCTCTGTATGTATGGTTATACAAATACTCCACTAGCTGTTGTCGGATATGTGCTGCACACACAACGTATTCAGTGTGAATTAGGTGTTAAAAACCTCGCCCAAATTCAGTGTTTAAACGTGTCCATTACTCCGTGTCCTTGTGGTGCAACCGTCGAGTTGAATTGTTAATACCCATCTGGCAGCACAAGAGAATTTGTCCTTCGAGTGCCATTTCATTGTTATTACCATCACCAACTGTTAACACCATCAGAGGGCCTTTAAAACAGAATTGGGAAAATAAAAATTTATGCAGTTAAACGTTTTCACTTGATGCAACCATTTCATCTGAGTGTTCAAGTGTGAGGAGATTGTTTTGTCGAAAGTAATTGTTCTTAAAAGTAACACAATATTTATTTAATACTTGTCCTCATCCCAAATAACAAAGAGTTTCCTTTAGCTTTAGTAGATACTTGTCATTATGTTCCTAAGTGTCTAAACCGGGACAGAAATAGTTTTGGGGTATTATGTCTGTTGTGGCAGATATGAGTTGCTAAATAACACTTGGACTAATGAAGACAGAAAGAGAGTGAATTTTTTTGAAAAGAGCTTCTTATTTTTTGTTGTTTGCATTAGATTTAGCCTAACCCAGCAGCTATGGCCTTGTTGCTGTCTCAGAGTTTGATAGCAGTGCATTGTACATAGTTTCATTTTTATACACAAAGACTCAGGCAGACACACCGAAACAGGCTCACATTTTATGCTTTTTTTTTTTTATATATTTTTTTTAGTTTGCAACACTGGACTCAAGGGGCTGTGGCTCAGGAGAGACGTTGTTAATTTTTCTTTCTAACAAGTATTTACAACCTAAATGATAATTAGCAGGCACATATTTTAGTGTAATGTCTATTGAAATGTGTGTAGCTGTAGCTTTTTCCAAGATGCTCCCTTTTTGGATCTCTTGGTGGTGTTGAATTATGTTTTTAAAGTGCAGAGCAAGTCATGTTTATTGTCTCTCCACAACAATAAAGAATTAAAGCAACACAGTTTTGAAGAAAAAAAAAAAAAAAAAAAAACAGTGTGTGGGAGGTATACACAAAGAAATGAACACAACAAATAAGAAACCAAAAAAACGTGGGTCATACGCTCATCTGTGCAGTGAAATTGGATTTTTCCCCACTGTTCCTGCTTCCTTTATATTTTCTATAAACAAAGACTACAAGGTACAGAAGTGCTTTTGAGTTGTGTCCACCAAAAGCCTTTTATTTTCTCCTACTGGAAACCACTTACCACTTCCACATCCATCTCCTGAGTGCACCCTATGTTTATCATGTCTATACATATGTATGCATACAGAGCAGTGTAAGAAGCAAATAATGTTAAAGGTTGAATCTATATTGTATTTTAAACCATGTAAATTTTCTAATTGTCACTTTTTTTTCTTTTTTGGTATCTGCATGGCTCCTGATGTCTCACCTGGATTCTCCATTAAAGGTAAAAGCCAAACTGTTTCCTAATAATAATGAATTTCTTATAGCCAGACCAACTTTTTGTATTGTACCTTGACATGACTTATTTTTTCGGTGGGATTCTGCAGAAATGACACATGATGTTACTGTTACTGTGACGTGTCATGTCAGATGATTTAAACAGGTTTTTGAAGAAGCCGGACTGCAGACAGCACTGTCTTCAACAGGTCCAGGTAGAAAGACAGCACCAAAACCTATTTGAATCAGCTGACAAGACACGTCACAATAACATCACATGACAGTTCTGAGGAGGACAGCTGAAAAATAAGCATCCAAAATATGTCAAGGTATGATACAAAATATTGGTCTGGCTTGAAGAAATCCATGTATTAATGTTAGTAGAGGACCAAATTAACCTTTTTGGACCAAACTGTTACTTACTTAATATGATGTATGTGTGTTAGTTTGCATATTGTTGTTGCATGCCTGGAGGTATGTGGGAAAACACATGCATAATATAGGAAAGTGAATTTGGATTTGTGACACTATGGCTCTCCCTCTTATGTAGTTAAACAACATTTTCTGTCTGGGCACTTCTATTGGACTGTCATTTTTCTGTTGTGTTTTGAGCCTGAGTGGACTCCCTCCAAGTGGCTCTCTCACTGAAGAGACTTGAGTTTGACCAGTTGCTGCTTGTTTGTGTGTGTTTACCACAAGCTATGACAGCCATATGGTTAGTTTGAGACTGTGAGATGAACTGCTTTGGTCAGGTGGAGCTGACAGAAGCAGACCACAGAGCACAGAGCTCATAATGAAGGCTTTAAACCTGATTTCATTTTTAGAATACTAAAAAGGGCTGTGTGGGTGTGTAGTGTCCTATTTTAACAGCATGTGGTACGTGTGGTGTCTAAGTAGGTGAAGGAAACAGATTTCATGTCAGTTGTCATTACTTATGTGGAGAGGGAAGACCTATCTCTGCTGTGTGGCTTGTAATGAATGGGGTTCAAGCTGGATATTCTACTAATTCTTTTTTTGTGGTCACATATATTGGCTTTGAATCCTGTCAAGTGTAAAAACATGGTCTTTGACAATGATATGAGAGTTCAGAAACACCAACACTTTATTTTTAGCAAAGTAAAGCATTTCTCAAACACTTTTTCTGTTATGGCCTGGCCTTATTTTTGCTGCTTTTTAATATTTTGGATTTTACCCTCATAACTCATCCTTGAAGACATGTCTTTCTGCCACACATAACAAGATCCACAGTTGGACACATGGCTGACATAGACACGTAACATGGTCTATGGTCTTAATCTTGAGGAAGGATTTAGTCTGACAGGAGCTGTGGTTTCAGATGGACTAACAAGTCTGCAGGGAGAGAGCATGGGATTGACAGGAGAGAAGCTGAAGTCTGTGATTTTTGAGAGATTTCAGGAAACAGGGTGGACGCACAAGGCAGAGCTGATATGTGAGTGAGCATGGCTTAAAAGTAGAATTACAGTATGTGTTATTTATTGCAGTGTGATTGTATGCAAGTGTGTGTTTGAGTTTTTATGCACTTGTCCAAATGACAATTAGTGCAATCACTGTCCATGATAATGAATTTTAGATATTAGATTAGATATATACAGCAAAATGGAAAAGAGAAACCTACTTTGCTCCTTTGTAAAAAAAAAACAAACAAACTGAAAAGTCTTGCTATGTTTCTGTCTCTCTGCCAATTTTAGAAAAATATTATAGTTGCTTTGAAAAATAAATTGATGTTTTATATATTTTAAAGAGCCCACAAATTCCACGAGGTGCTTAACACTGGCCCTAATATTTAATAGGCCACATGATAGAAACTCATTAAATCAATACTAGGCAAGGTTCACTGAAGTAAAACAGCAGCCTCATATCCTGTGCCTGTGTCCATATTTACACCCAGATGTCTATGAGCTGTATGAAGAATGATGATGTGACAGTTTAATAAAGTTAAAAGCTTTTAGCTGTGGAGCTTCAGATCTACACTTAAGTCTGTCATGGTCAGACGTCTATCAGAGTTACAACACAGAGGGAGGAAGAGGGGGAGGAGAGATTCATACAGGAAGAAAGTATGAAATTATGAGAAATATCTGCCCTTGAAACATAGTCAGTTTGCATTACTGCATATCCAGAAGTAGGAGATTATTTCGAGATTAAATGTGACACACAGTTATTTGATTTCCATGCATTTTTTGATGGCACACACCAAAGAAACCTGGCTTTTTTCTTTGGTTTTCTGACACTAGCACCATGAAGTTGATGCTTTTTCTTCCGATGCTTTATACACACAACCACACACAGCAAATGTTTTTTTTCTTTTCACTTTTTCCAGAGCTGGTAATTTGCTGTTATGGTGGCAGAGAAGCAGAGTGACAGTGAAAAGATACATTTGGCTTTTTTAAAAGGCTTCTCACTACCTCAATTCAAATGACCAAAGCTGTTGAAGAAAACTAGGGAGAAAATCACTTAACATTTAATCCAAATACTAAAGCTAATACCACACATACTCTGCTTTCCTGAATGTGGTCTACAGACAGCACGTGAACAAAAACACTGTCAGACACACTATATTAAAACTATTAACTATTAACTAACTCTATTTTCAATTTGATTGTCAAGAATACTCCCATTATCTATTACCATTGATCAAAGCAGCAAAAACCAGCAATAAAATATCTACTGTTGGTGGTTCTTGGGCGATGCTTCACATTTGTAAGCACACTGATTACTGGCTTTCTGCTAGGAGAAAACGATTCTGCTGCTCCCCCTCCTCTCCCTGTAAAACCTCTGTAAACTGTAAAGGAAGAATTAGATTTTTGTTTTCTTTATTGCAGATTCGATGCTTATATTTTTTATTTGCCTAACTTAAATTAGTTCTGGGTTTTAACATGCACTTAACTGTGGAAAACAACAAAACAAACCAATTTAGTGGTCAAATAGGCTACTTGTATATGTACAAAATATCAGTGTTGATATTGCAATACTGACCCAGTGTCAGATTGGTATGAGATGGGTGAAAAAATAAATCACAGCATCGCACGTCACCTTCTGCAGGAAGCCAGGAAGATTTTATATTTTACTTTTGAACTGAATGGGTGTAGCTACAGCACTGGAAATATCACCATTATTTTTTCAGCTATCAGAGCTGTCAAACGTCCTGTCATTACATCAATAACATGTCAGGAGGTATGCTATTTTTCATGTTCTTTGTATGTCATTACCTACAGGTGAAGTGGAAAGAAATCAAACATTTCCTGTGAAAAATTGCTCATGTACTACTCAGATATGGCCGACAGCATTTATAATGTACAGATATGTTCTGCTTATATTAGAAAAAGAAAACAATTGAACCTTCTTATATTATGTAAAGAAACACCTCTGCAGGCTCTAGTAGACTAGTGGAAATAAAAAAAAAAAAAACATATAAGACTTAGGTTTTTGATTAAGAAAAAAATATCTTTAATGTGCAAAGAAAAGCAAGATGTATATTTGGTCCTCTATAACTTGAATGCTCCTTGATTTTTAAAAACACATTATGTTAATATGAACTATTCAAATGTTAATCTCCCCTGATAAACAGCACACAAAAAGTGAAAGTGCATGTCTCCTTTAGACATAAGTATGCCATTAGCGATGCCTACAGACTGAGCTTTTCTCTGGAGGAGGCTTCAGGCTAAAGACAGGATAGAAAGGATTTATTCACCGAGGAAGATAGATAAATGCAAATGCAGCTGGAATGGCAGTGCTCTGCAGCAATTCAGAGGTGGGTAAGGTGGTTCCTTAAGAGGGAAGAAAGAGCCTATTAATGTTATCTGCTAGAAACTTAGCTTTATTTATGTCAGGTTAAGACTACACCCTTTCCATACAGTACTTAAATTGTTATATTAGGTGATTACAGAGGCAATTAAATAAATATATTTCTCTGAGTGCAAACTGTAATTTTTGATGATGATTGCTTTGTGTGAAAGACTTTTATTTGTGTGCATTATACAGAGTAGTACTTTCTGCTTTTGTACACAGCAGAAAATGGTTGGAGCTGTGCACTGATCGAGAGTTTTGTACTAAAAAACGTTGGACTGTAAGAAAAACGTATTGCTTTGCTTCCCTCTCCCTGCTCTTTTCTAGAGACCTTGTTAACCCAGAAACACTCCACTGGTCTCAACACTGGGCGGAGGAATTACAGTCTGTTGCTTCTCTGATCCCAGGGGACATTTGTGTTAGCTGTGAGAACGTCTGTGTCCGATGTTAATTTGTCCTGGCTCTGGAAAATATAGAAGATGACAGATACCTCAAAAAGTGACATACTTGTTCTTTGCTTTTAGGGTTGTTTGATAACTAATACAGTACAGCGCATGCTTTCTGAAACTGTAGCATTCCTGATTTAAGTCTAAAGTACAACTTCACTTTTCTAGTTGTCTGAGTACAAAGCTGCTGGCACCGGTGAGTTATGAGTTGTGCAAATGTGAGATCTTCTGAAAGGCGAAGACCACAACAAGCTGTGGGTTTTGTGATTCACAGAGCATGGCAGAGATTGTGGGACCCCTCAGTCTAGATCACAGGTGTCAAACTCTGGCCCGCGGGCCAAATGTGGCCTGCAGGATAATTTCTTGTGGCCCGCGAGATCATTTCCATTTTATATTAATAATAGCCCGCCGATATATTGTGCTCGATCTGTTTGAACTACATCTCCCATAATGCACTGCAGAAGAGGCGCTGCGCCGGCACTGCCCCTCCCCCGCTGTTTTAGCGAGCGGCATTTAACGAACCGCAGGAGCAGAGAGAGAGAGAAGGATTCTCCAACAGGAAATTTAACTTTCCACAAAAGAAATGGGCAAAGAGTGGTCAGTGAGAGCAGGAGCTTCTTAAACACTGGGACTCTCTGTAAACGCTCTACACTTTGTTTGTTGAGCTCATGTAGCAGTAATAAAACCACGCTCCAACCACACAGCAGTGTAAGAACATCTCCTTTACAAACCGTACGTCTTTAAAAACAGCACTGCCCTCCTTCGCTCTTTTTCCTTTCTCTCTGTCGCTGCTTGTGCTCTAATGCACTCATTAACACACAGCGAGCTAAACCTCCCCAAAAAGAGGTATAATCCTGCTCACACTGTCCTGCAGAGGACAGAGAGGTGGACAGTAGTTTGCTCAATAAAAGTAAGGTAGGCCTATAATACGTGTTTGTGTGTAGGAGCTGACTCAGCTTAAAGTTGTGCTGGGCTTACATAAGGGGCATGACATGCACCTAAATATTTATCTGCTGGTAGTACCCACTGTCACAGTAAAACAGAGTGGACCTGATGAAAACACCTGTCTTATATGAGGAGTTGGGTAACTGTGGCAGTAAATAATACTTAATAAATAAATAATTGGCCAGTGTTAGTTAGTAGTCTGTGGCCTATTTGTTATTTGTTGAGTTCTAAGTTCTGATTTAAAACAAAACTACAAAGCCCCTTAAAACCACAAATCTACACCTGTAGTTCTGTGGGGAAGTATTATTCTATGTTAAAAAGCCTATTGTAGCCTAACTGAGAACAAAAATACAGTAGGCTGGCTTTATTATTTATACAATTCTCTTATTCAGCCCACGACCAAGACTGGTTTTCTAATTTTGGCCCCAGCTCCGACTGAGTTTGACACCCCTGATTTATACTGTTTTACAGTTACATCTGGCCCTTTGAGGGCAAACATTATGCTGATGTGGCCCTCGGTGAAAATGAGTTTGACACACCTGGTCTAGATTATTTGGAATATTTTATCATCTATGTATTTTCAACATTATTGTAAAAGGGAACAGAGATACGATGGAAGTAAGAGAAGGCTGTGCTGACTTTTTTCTGCAATTTTGCAGTAAGGACAGGTTAAGCTGCATCTTACGTCAGTGCCCTTTTAAGGTCAATGGACTTGATGTAGAATAATGTTAGCTGTCAGTCAGAGGGAGAGAGAGTTAGAGTTAGATACTTATACTATGCGGATGTATGGTTTTTATATAAAAGAACAGCCCTTTGCTTTTCACATAATACTCTGTAATATACTAGATTAATGAAAGACAGCTAATTATTTGACACACAGATGAGCCCTTAAAGAGCAAACTAATTATATGAAAAAAGACAAGTGACAAGACAAGTCAATTTGTCTCTATAAGCAAAACTGGGGGTGTGTTGTGTCTCTGCAAAAGAAATTAAGATAAATGAAGAAATGATTCATTAAAGTGCATTAGCATTCATTTCTATCATCATCAACTCATTTACACAGAAATCAATGTAAAGAGCTTGACTGCTTCAGGAAGGCAGCCAGATTGTAAAATATGGGCTTCACTTGGCTTCTTAGATCTATAGTACTGGAAGTTCAAGTCCTATCCAACGTTTGTCTTTTTTTTTTTTTGGCAATGTAAAATAATGTCACTTACCCGTGGATTTAATATTCAATGCTGACAAAAAAGTTGAGCTTGTTGAAGTTTAGTTTGACTCATTAATGTTGCTACTCAGCAGATCTAATGAATCAGTCAGTGTGATCAAACTGCTCTTTTGCACATAAATGATCCTCTCTCTGATGGTATTTAGAAAATGATAGAGCTTTATTCTACAGCTCTAAATCGCTGCTGTCTTCAGTTTCATGCCAAATACCTTAAACCTGTGACGCAGACACCCACACTTTCTTCTCAAACAGTATTAAATGTCATCTTGGCCGAGAGACGCTCCTCACAGGTGCATGCACAGTTCTTCCTGAGTTTGTTTGCTCTTGAGCTTTATTTAAGCAAATAACTCATCAACTCACTCACTTCAGCAATAACGCAAATGGTAATGCTAAGTTTCACCTGTGTTGTAGTGTGGCTAAATTACTGTCACTATCAGAAGCAGAATTTTTCATTTGTCTATCATGCTAAATATCCATTTTATGCTCTGTCCACTCCCAATTGTTGCCAGCAGGGGGCGTCAGACAACAAATCTATCTGTTTTCTGCAAAGTGAAAGTGCCAGCTCGCCAAAAGAAGATCATTTCCATACATAAAGAATATTTTAAGTTGTGTGCGTGTAAGCGTGAAATTCTAATGCAAAGGTGTCCAAGACTATTCCAGTAAGCCTGAAAAAAAAAAGCTAAATAAAGGACCTTTAAGTTTCGAGTTCCATTATTGGCCAAATACAATTGTGGACACTTGATGCTGATTGGTATAAACTTGATTGCTTCTCGTAGTGTTTATTTAAATATAACCATACAATATATTTCACATATACTTTTACTAAAAATTGTTTCAAAGTTGATTCATGCCATGTTTCCACATTGTCATATTAGATCTGCATTTGTTTTCTTCCTTAAATCAACTTCAACTGAATTCACATGTGCATCACGGTTTTATGTGGTACAGTGCATTATGTGTTGTAATAACATAAGGTAAACAAACAAACAAATAAAGTAGTTCAAACTTGAACACAAAATACTGTGAAATGTGGAAAAGAAAATATCGGCACCACAGATGTTGTTTTGCTCTCATTAGTCTGTTGTTTATATTATTTGTGGTGCTAATTTCCTCAAGACATTTACAGAGTAGTAAACAAGGATCTGTTTGTTTCCTGAAAACATGTTCATGTGATGCTCTTCCTTATCTGCATCCTAAGGCTCAAATGGTTTCCCTGCTGTGTTTTTGGTAAAGTAGGACACACAGATATGTTCAGCCCACAGCCATGCTAAAGAACAAAACAATCACTGTCTACACTGTCTTTCTGATGAATGAAAT